>OY292521.1:208603-436566 GCA_958496365.1 Subacronicta megacephala
AAAGCCGAAAGCCGTTTGTGACATGGTCCCGTGCTCGCCGCTCCTTCCCTCCACCTCTCGCCTCCCCCCGGCGCGGGCACTATAAATAGCTCTGCAGACGACGCGCGGTCTTTTTCTTCCCGCTGCAGTTACCAAGTTAAGTGCCGCCCCTCTACGGGTCGGACCTCGCCTCGAAGCCTTCGCCGAACCCACCCTGAGCTTAACTCACCCTACTCTTGCCTTACTGTATTTTTAAATTTCAACCTTAGTGTCAATAAATTTGTATATTTTGTGTTCCGAGTGTAATTTATCTCCACTAAGGTCGGCCACGTCCTCTAAAACGTTTCCACCACGTTTACACCGTAAACAGGTACGTTATATAAATAAGTGAGCGTGCAATAGTTACATTTGCCGAGGTCGAGCCAGACTTGGAAGGCGGTGAGCTGGTCGCGGGAAGAAGGGCGAGTGCGTGTAGTGGTGGTGCGCGCGCGGCAGCTGCGCCAGCGCCAGGTCCCAGCGTGTGCTCCCAGGCCGCCCACAGCGGGTGCGCCGCCAGCGACGGCAGCGCCGGCGCACACACCGGCGTGCAGTTTGTACGACCTGACACACACACGGGCTCTCATGCAACCTGTCTAATGTCTAATGTAGGTACGACCGGGGAAGTACTTCCCGACCACAGAATATCAACCTCAAGTATTAGAATGCATACTACTGCATTTCGCACGATAAGTGTGTGGAGCGCCAAAGACCCAATTCCTCCCTCAGCCACAATATCTTTTCCTTGGCTAGGCAATTCATCTGCAAGTCGCTTGATATTGCACGTCATCGATTACTTACCATCATATGGCAAAAAAAACCCAGCTAACATACCATCACGCCTGTTATTCCCCGAAGGATTAGGCAGAGGTGTACTTAATGTACAGTGAGTTATAGCTGTTACCTGACCCACCCTAGATGGGCGCGCGGGGTCTAAGTGGGTCAAGTAACAGCTATAACTCACTGTACACCTACAATTTGCCGATATGTTTAAGTCCCATGTAATAGGGGGCCAGCCTATTGCCATTCACCGGGCACAAAATTCAGACTCCGAGCTGCTACTGAAAAATTTCTTGGAAAAACCCAAATAACACTTTGCTCGACCTGGGGATCCAACGTAGCAGTCGCGATTGAAACCACTAGCTTGACCGCCGTAAAGTCGACTCTCCCGATGGTCTGCGGGACGCGGGAGCGGGGTGCGCTCGACCAATCAATCAGTCAGCTGTCGGCTGCCGACGTCGACAGACGTTTACTGTCAGAGCTCGCGCGGTTGTCGTCGTATGTACGCTACACATGAGATTATTTTACAACGATTAACGTACAACAAATATGGAACTACCCAGTCTACGTATTTAAAAGTTAAAGAGTCAAGCAAAGATGTGGCGAATTCTTTTCAAAGGATCTGGAATTAGCATCTTCGTCAGGTGTAGAGATATTTCGTTTTCTATAATATTTTAATAAGGTTTTTATAGTATTTTTAGTCTGTTTACATTTATTAAAATATTGTTATAGCTATGTCGTTTGTATTATGTATTTATGTTTTTTTTTTCGTTATAAGTAAGTCGTTCAGAGAATATTGAAAGGCTTATTAATATTTGCGGGTGTAATTAGACGAAAAATAAATAATTCAGTTGTCAGAAGAAACGTCATCCGAATCTTCCTCAGACTCAGAAAATTATTCGGATGAAGGAATGTAATTTGAAATATTAATCTCCTTTATACCCTTAGTAAAATAAAATATATGTAGATATTACAGTGTCAAAGTTTATTATTTATCATTAACAAATAATTACCTAACACTAAAACGTCTGTAATCATATTATTACCTAAATGTCAATATGAAGATTTCATTGATCTTGAGATATCTCGCCGCGGCGGCAATGTCGTGTGTCGCGAGGGGGCGTCCCGCGAACCATCGGGAGAGTCGACTTTACAGCGGTCAAACTATAACTAGGCAGTCTCTCAATCCCAGCTAAGGCTGAACATAATCCACTTCTGTTGCCGATTATGCAAAAAAAACTACAATAATAAATCTGGACTAACTTGCTCTGCTAACATAATGTAGCAAATTATCTTACCTCATAATCCTGTCGGCCAGCAGGAAGTTCCTGCAGAGCGACGCGGTGAGCAGGTCAGCCCGGAACAGCTGCTGAAACAAGTCCGGCGGCAGCGAGCTCCACGCGATGGTGTCCGTGATGGCCGTGAAGATCCAGTTCAGCTCGCCCAGCATCGTGCGACGGTCTGTCACTTGACCAGGGATCCTGTGGCACATACAGTCATTTTACACAAAACAAAGTTGGAACATCAGAATTGAACACCCGACCCGTGGCGCGTATCTATGGTTAGGTCTTCCAAAATGATATTGAGGTTTCTAATATCAAATATCAAAGTGGTAAAATGTGTCCCCCCCCCTGTAACTTCTAAAATAAGAGGACGATAAAACTAAAAAAAATATATGATGTACGATTAATCATTGCTGTTTTCAGTCAGATCGTAAATAACAATAAAGTGTCTAAAATAAAATATACGTAAAAAATGAGACAAATCGATGTCTGGGTATTACAGATATTGGAGAAAATCTAATATACAATAGGATAGAGCAAAAGAACTAATAAAAGGCAGAAACAAACATTTTTAAGTTTTTTTATTCTGTCTATATGTTTTCACACTCGTCACGCAAAAACTACTGCACGAAATCTTAACTGGACGAGGTCTTAACAGTTATATTGCTGGAAGTTTGACTTAAAATCTGGTGCATATTTCACGTAGATACGCCGCCTAAAAGCACAGTTATTTTGAAAAAATCCTCTTGGAATGCGAGTGGAGCCACATGCAACGGTTAATATATAAATAAATGACTTGTATGTTTGTTAGTATATAACTGACTTGTCGATGAGGTCTGCCAGGTCGTGGGGCGCGACGCGGGTGCGGCTGCGCAGCACGAACCACTTCATGGCCATCTTGACGGGCGTGGTGAGGCAGGCCGTGAACAGGTCGGCCGGCAGCTCCGGGTTCATGGGCAGGCTCTGGCCGGCCGCGCACGCCGCCAGCTGGATGCAGTTCTTGTACGACACGCCCCCGCCCCCCACACTACCAGCCCCCACACCGCCCGCCCCTACCGCCCCACCCGCCCCACCCGCCCCGACCTCCTCCGACTTTGAGTTCATTTGGGCCTGACGATCAAGGTATGTCGTTAATTTAAAGTTGTTCGGGATGAAACATACAATATTACTGAAAATGAAACCTATCAGTATGGTGTGACACAGACTTCATAATCATCAACACTGCTATGAAAATAACTAGATCAAACTTGATCGCATTGGGATAAAATATACATTAGATTGACGCTGTCGTACCTATACGGTTTTCATTCTAAAATATCCTTTATGTCGTTGAGATAAGGTTTAATTTCTTTTATATTTATATATTTTGATGCTGACTGAATAATCTAAAGGTGACTGACGGTGACTTACGTAAAAGCGAATTTGAGGCATTTAGAAAAAAAAATGGATGTACTTTGTGCAACATACCTCATACTCGCGCTCGTGCTGGTCGGCGAACTGCTTGAAGTTGTCGACGATGACGCCGGCGTTGGAGCAGTCGTACACGTACAGCGAGGGCGCGCCCATCCACGTCTGCAGGTCGTACATCGACAGGGGGATGTACTGGGTGTACGCCTGTTAGTTCACAACATATACCATCTGTTACACCAGTCAAGACATATGGCTCAATTGATATTGCCGCGGAAGTATACAAGACATTTTAAGCTTTATCTCCATTTTGTGGCGTCCAAATTACATGCGACCTAAAACGAGCCTCACGTCTTCCTGCGAATTCGCGCGCATTCCGCGACTGTCGCCGGCTAAGGAGACGGCATCCGAGAACGTTACGCAATGGACATAAAGTTCAAAATCACTTAATAATTCAGCCTTGGGCGCAAAATATTATTATTTTTTGGGTTTTCGCAAGTTCAACACATTCTAGGATCATGACAGTAAGAATTGCGACATCACCTATATCAATTATTTACAACTCAGTACTTAAACTTTTTGCTTTAAAAATCGTTAAATACTGTAGCAGAAAGTAGTGTTAATTGTCAATTTTGCTCGAATCCTCAAGGCTGAACAATGAGTCTTAAACCAGCTGTCCAGCCATGGACATCTAACCATGATGGAATGATCATCATTATCAACCCATTACATTGTCCCACTGCTGGGCACAGGTCTCCTCTCAGTACGAGCGGGATTAAGCTATATTCCATATAATGATTGATTTAAATAATGTAATTTACCCTATTAAACACCCATATTTCCCCTTGTGCGGTGGGCTTCGGGACCCCATGTCCGTTGTAGTGGAACAGCACTCGTTCGTCCTTTGCGTTCCGTCGAAGGGAACAACACAGCTTCTTGACCTGATGACATTTAGGATTACGATATAATGCAGACACACAATAAACTATCTAAAATCAACAACAAATAAAATATCCTGAATCTTGAACAAAGAATGTCTTATAAATTAATAGCCTCTTCATTTTAAGGACGTCTTCGTACAAGATTTCAAACAGATATGAAGCGTATTTAAGCTAAGAGATTAATTGATGACTGTTACATTTCGAAATGTGGTCTTTGGCAGTGAGATAATGTATTACACCCCCTCTCATACTGCCTAACTACACAGTGTATGTGTAGATTCATCCCGACATATCCAAGAAAGGGAAGATTCCAAAAAATAACCCAGCATGGCAAGCATTAGCTCAAATGGAATATCCCCAACTACTTATGTTGATTGTGATGTAATTAAGAATACAGCTTATATCGTGCGAGTTTGTGTAAATATTTTTTGTAAAAGACACTGGCCCTGTGTCACGATGGACTTCATAAATAACACAATAAATACATCTAAGAATAACCGTGGGACGCATAATTATTTGCCTCGTGTGGGAATCGAATCCGAAACACGGGACCCAATGGTAGTTATGAGGTGACCACCTCAACCGCTACGCTAAACGTGCAGTCAATAGGGGATCGGACAAATTTTCAAAAAGTATTTTAATATAATCATTATGGATACCTATTCCTATAAAAAATATAATGTTATTTAAATAAAGCTTTTTATGTACTCAAAATCATGTTTTAATAATAATTGTTTAAAAATGCCGCGAAAACGGCACGTTATGTCATCTGAGAGCGCGTGACGTCATGAGTAAGTAAACAAAACAACTGCAAGTGGCCTAAGTCTGCGTAAAGTTTAGTTTCGTCGTTTAAATCCTAGATTAATACGTATATTTACATTCTTTATTTGTTGACTTGGAACGAAAAACATATCGTTGGTGTGTCAATGTAAGAATAAATCCAAAACTACTCATAATAAATTATTCATTGATGTGCCACCAAAAGCAGAAAAATATGGTTGGACTTAGCAAGGAGAAAGTGGGACGGTATGTCTTTATAACTCCACCTAATTACTTTGGTGAAGATCATTTTGAAGTCAGTGTCCAATGCTTACTACAAATTAATTAAATGCAGTGTGCCAATGACTTTATTTCTAGTAGGTAATAGTATACATTGATTGTGTAATGATATAGGTTATATTTACGAGAGCTTATATATTTTTTCACTTATTACTTCAGCTGCCGAATGATATGGAAAATTACATGCGATATCATGTAATGGGCTTTGTTGATATAACGATGTTAAAACCTGGCTGCTTCCCTACAAAATTTCAATGTAAAGTGACAGACAAAGAAGTTTGCCATCAACTTTAACATCCCTGCTGCTACCATATTGCAAAGATTGGCTACAATGCAGGAACCTCTCGAAGAGAGTACATTGAGAAGTATATACAACTTTGTCACCTAGTAAGTACTTACCAGAACCAAATATATTTACTCCCTCCTGAGATTTTGACAGATTAACAATAAAGATATTTTATCTTTGTTTTAGGTTTGCCAATAGGAGTCATGGTATAACATCAACCAAAAAGTCAGGATAAAGGAGATCAAGTAATTGTAAAGAGTATCCAAGAACATTGCAACATCACTATCTTAAACATGGACATCAACATTGTCAAAATCTCCCTTCACAGTAGAATATGTAAAACCAGCTGTGCCAAGTGTTTCCAACATCAATGGAAACTTATGTGGTTAGATCTGATAGTGATACATCATTGTGCAGCCAGTCAAAATTAATTTATCAATTTAACAATCATCACCTTGAGTCCAATCATTACAGTTGAAATCAATGTCCGCTAGTGTAGCTTATGAATAAAACATTATTTGTAGATATTAGCAATATAAGTTTCTATACTGCCTATATAAATAAAACAAATGAGTATAATAATTTTGCTTTTATTTTTGTACCATCATATAATTTAGGGTATACATTTTTTCCCAAATTTGAGTACTTATATTTGAAATGTAGTGGGTTAATAAACTTTCTATCATAGTTAACCAACAGTATTTCCACATTATTAACAATATTTAGTGACTTCAAAGTTATAGGCGGCAACACAAAAACAAGTCATTTTCAAAGTCACATACATTCAACTTGTATTTGAGCCATGTATTGTCATTCACCCTACAGTTATTGTAGTTTTATAACTCGCAGTAAGTTACACCTTGGTTTGTTGGTTCTTGGAGAAATTGTGTAGTTTGTTATCTTCTTACAGTATACAGATACTTGGTAGTAATGTATTTAATATTAGTACCAACTTGAACTGGAACTTGATTTGGAACAATCTTTGTGTTCCGTACACCCCCTGCATTTGATGGTACACATGGCAGAATCACGACAAAGTTAGCATTATTGCCGTATGATTGTCTTGCTGATCTGAAAAAAGTGAATAAAATACATTTTTACTCAAACGTGACAAAAAAGACGTAATATTAAGTTTATTCGCCGAAACTTTAAACTTTTTAGGTTATGTTTTCTTTGTTTCCTCAAGAGTAATTTTTCAAGTACATATGGTAAATAATGAATAGTTATAATACTTACAAAGATGTTTCTACATTTCTTAATTATTTCGCAAAAGTCTGAATGACTTGAAAAGAAATTGCCAATCATTAGAATATCCACCCAGGGAAGATTTCGATTCTCGGCTTTCGTAAATCCTGGTTCCATTGTTAGCACTGATGAATAAACACTTGAGAGTTTTTAAATCGATTGCCGTATCCTAATTAGTCAGGTAACTATTAGAAACTTTAATGATTTAAGAAAAATCGTAGAGATACGTATCAGTACGGTATTGTTTACTTACTATTGACGTCACGCACTGTGATTGGTGTTTCGGTTGAGGTGAGAAACAGATTAAAAATATTGTAATTATCAAAACTTTATTTTATATTTAAAAATAGTAATGATTAATATTTTAACAAAAATATTCGATGTATAATCGTTAAAACTTATAAACTTTTTGTCTAAGTACATTTTAGATTTTAATCTGATTACTGTCCGATCCCCTATTATCTCAAGGTCGAACCAGAGTAAACACAAAGGTCGCCGGCCGCGCCCTTAACTAATTATTATGATAATTGACACGCACGCACGCGACACACATTTTTGTGGGTTTTACAATAATGGAAACAAACATACTATATTTCGGTTAGTCCAAAAAAATTTAAATACGGATGTACCTTCTCGCTGGTGGTAAAGGACGACACAAAAGCTTTTTAGATACTGCGGGATGCTTGAAGAAAATTAATCGGAAGTAGGTAACATGTCCACATGCTACCTACATTCCTATTTGAGTTGGATGAAGAGCTTGATAGGTACCTAATATACAATGTGGTTGTGTACCTCGTCACTGGTGGGGTCGAGGCTCTGCTTGTAGCGCGCGCGGGGCTGCCACCGCTCGTACTGCGACTGCAGAGCGTGCCCGATACTCTCCAGCGCCTTGCTCGGGGACAGCGATTGTGGATCTGAAGGAAAACGAACAATTTGGTATATCTGAACTCGTCATACAAATTTTTTTCAGCCATTATCATCCTAATTCAGGGCAAAATCTATTTCTCTCTACCCTCCTTCGACTCCACCCGGTTCATACTAGTAATCTTTTTGCGGACAATCCTTCCAATAAAGGTCTAGCTCGTCCCCCCATCTCCTTCTGGGCCTGCCGCGACGTCGACTGACGTTGTGCGGGCTCCACTCAGTGGTGAGTTTTGCCCATAGCTCGTCCGACATACAACAGTTTTTTTTTGTGGTAGGGCCACGCTGTTCGCAGCATGAATGGGCCGGCTTGACCGGGGAAGTACCACACTCTCGCAGAAGACCGACGTCCGAGTAGTAGCGTTTCGGTACTGCGCTTCGTTCGGTGAGCGAGAGGGACGGAGGCCCAATTCCTCCCCCAATCCCCTTCCTTCTCCTTTTCTCCTTCCCCTCCCTTTCCCTAAATAGGCTCGGCAACGCATCTGCAACTCCTTTGGTTTTGCAGATGTCCATGGGCGGCGATGACTACTTACCATCAGGTAGCTCGCCTGCTCGTTTGCCGAGTTATCCCATAAAAAAAAAAGATATGAACACTTTATAAAATTACTTTTAACAATTACTTTTAACAAAAAAGTTAAACCGCATTCAAAAAATAATAAAATAATTTTGTCTAAAACAGTTTGGGAAGTCGGTGACTTCTATTTGAGTGGGTCTTTTATTTTCGCCACCGACTTCCCAAACTGTTTTAGACAAAATTATTTTATTATTTTTTGAAGGCGGTTTAACTTTTTTATTAAAAGTAATTTTATTTTGTAATTTTTTGTGGAAAGTTTTGTTTAGAAGTACTTGTTAGCCAACTAAACGCACTGCTCCAATAAGACAGCGATGTTTCGGAGTAAACGATAATATCATCGATGTAAACAAATTTTAGATTTTTGTTGATATTTTCAAAACTGCTCAACCGATTTCGATAAAATTTAAACGGGACCACCTCTGAAGTATGACCTACCAAACAAAAAAACAATCATTAAAATCGGTCCACAACTGGCGGAGATATCGCGTAACAAACACACAAAAAAAAAAAAAAAAAACATACAGACGAATTGAGAACCTCCTCCTTTTTGAAGTCGGTTGAAAAAGTTAAACCGCCTTCAAAAATAATAAAATAATTTTGTCTAAAACAGTTTGGGAAGTCGGTGACTTCTATTTTAGTGGGTCTTTTATTTTCGCCACCGACTTCCCAAACTGTTTTAGACAAAATTATTTTATTATTTTTGAAGGCGGTTTAACTTTTTTGTTAAAAGTAATTTTATTTTGTAATTTTTAGTGGAAAGTTTTGTTTAGAAGTACTTGTTAGCCAACTAAAAGCACTGCTCCAATAAGACAGCGATGTTTCGGAGTAAACGATAATATCATCGATGTAAACAATTTTTAGATTTTTGTTGATATTTTCAAAACTGCTCAACCGATTTCGATAAAATTTTAACTGGACCACCTCTGAAGTATGACCTACCAAACAAAAAAACAATCATCAAAATCGGTCCACAACTGGCGGAGATATCGCGTAACAAACATACAAAAAAAAAACATACAGACGAATTGAGAACCTCCTCCTTTTTGAAGTCGGTTGAAAAATATAAAATGTGCTAAGCACATCATAAGTCCCGTAGTCACAAATCATAAGGTTATCAATCAGTGTCATAGAGTATTTATAGATGTATATTGTGAAATAAAACGAGACACGATCTTATCCGTACATGATTACAATAGGTACCTAACTATTTTCGAATGTATTTTAAATTTTACGAATTAGCTCGATAGTATATGCAGCTGGTAGGACAATTTAATCACTATCATATTTAAGCAATATCTAATGGATATAGAAGGTAATAACACCGATTTCAGTGTCAATTAAAACAATCCCGCCCTAGCTTTATGCGCTAGAATTTCGTGTGAACACAATTTAAGCTGCCATAATCTTAAAGCAAACATTATGATTGTATTGTATATCATTATCATATCATAAAATTCATATATCATACAAAAGCAATATTTTATCATCTATGATTTTATTATAATGTTATTTATCGTAATGAATATTCTGCACGATACTATTCGCAGAACGACCAGCTGTTAGCAACGTCTGGAGGTTGGCCTCAAATTATTCCACATTCGCTGAGTCATCACTTAACGGGAAGTTGGCCAATTTTTCTACATTCTTATTGCGCCTAGCGCAATTAATTATACATAGGTATAATAATGTATCGAGAGCTCTGCGCGTGTGATTCAATGTATTTTTGCGACTGATTTTTATGAATTCAATTTAAAAAAACAAAGACCTGTGGCCCCACCACACGTTTTATATTTTTTAGGCGCGACTGCTGCGTTAGAGGTCCTGGGTCCGATTCGAGCAGTGTTATTGGGCTTTTCTATGAAACTCTCTATAGCAGTTCGGAGTCTGGATTTGTGCCCGGTAATCGCAATAAGCTCACTAACTATTACATGGGACCAACATGCCGGCGAACTGTGGGTGTCCCGTCTGCCTAACCCTTTGGGGAAAAACGGGCGTGATGTTATGTTATTTAAGGGCCACTTAAACTTTTTAATTCATTCGTTCTTCGCAACAAAGCCAGTACGTCTGGCGGAGGTAAGGATTGGGATCAAAGGGAGTTATGGTTTAATAGTCTTTGATTGGGATGCAAAAGCAAATATTCTCATGAATGCCGCAAGGCAGTGCATTCTTATCAGAGCAGGACAGATTTTAGCATACTAAAAACTCCTGATAACCTTCAGTAGCCGTTAAATGACAACAACTAAAAAGGGGTGATATAGGCTGGAAACACTCGTTAAGCGAAGGCACGTAATAAGGCTTAAAGAAGGACGCAGTATAATAAAGTATTATAATAGTCTTTTTTACAAAATTCGCAAAAGTCAGGGTGGATGAACTTATGGCACGCGTTATACAACAACACGGGATGTTGTATGGTCGACATGGGATTATTTAAGGCCAAATACCAAAACAATTGAGGTTACCTATTAAGCTGCCTATTATAACGTATAAAAATACTGCTATAAGTTTTGAGGAAAGTTTGAGGGCAAACTTAGTGTAATTGCCATAATTTAATGCAGAAAGTGGTAATTTAGAGGTTTCTTCAATTCCAACTAGAGAGTCGAGACATCCATGTCGTCGACTCGAGGCAGTCCAGGCATAGGGCTGTCACTGAAATCTTGTGCTTAAAACTTACTTAGTTTAAACGTTACTTAAAAATCGCTATCATAGAAAATTTTGGTGTAAATTATAATTTTTGGCCGAATCCACCTTTTTTACACCTAAATCTTCTACGGTAACGTTTTTTAAACAAATGCTTTAATACTTAATCGTGAATAAGTTCTTGTTATTCAATAATTTCGCGCCCAAGGTTGATGTTTTATCCTTAAATGAAGTCTTCACTCTTAGCGAGTTCCTACTTTGTAACACACAAATCTACAATGTACGCAGCAAAAATACGCAGTCCATTGATTTATTGAAGCAGAAAAGAAAAGATCGCGGCTATTCTTGCCAAACATTTATGTGGTCATTCATTAATTGCATCACATTGTTAATATGCGCAGCGCCAGCGTGACTTAATGACGACAAAAATAGGCAGGCATAGCAAGCATGATTCACACCACCCAAACATACAACAAGCGGCAGCGGAATGAATCATGATCATGAAACCAGCCAATTTAGACGATCCCAAAAAAACTCTGTTTAAAAAAACACTGTTTATGTGTAGCCATGTGTACCTAATTATTATCTGAATTAAAAAATATTCATGACAAAATTATTAGCAAATAACTTGACCTTCCCCTCAAGAATGTCATTGGTTACTAAGAAAAAAAAATCAGTACTTAAGAATAATTACGTAATAACAAATACATAATATAATAATAGGTATTAACGTTAATTAAGATATAAGATCTATAATAACTATCTTCTTATTAGATTAATAACTGCTTGGGTGGAGTTGGGCCAGCTCAAAAAGTTTTGAGAGTTGAGGCTAAAGTTTTCAAGTTCATAACTTCGTAAACTTCTCAGGTAACAAAAATGATATATGTGTTGTGCTATCACTTTAGTTTTAGTAATAAGCATACTTGTGTACACCCACAGTTTGCTGGTATGTTATGGTTGCATGGACTAGTGGCCAAGCCTATTGCCATTAACCAGATACAACTCCAAACTCTGAGATGCTTCTGAGAATTGCATAAAAAACAGAATGGGGAACCTGGGAATCTAATCCAGAACCTGGAGCATAGCAGTCGTGCTCAGAACCACTAGACTGGTAAGGTACATTTATTTGAATAAATGATTCTTATTTGATTTGATGAAATATACATACCTACTTGTCAAAACTTATCTGGATAAAAATGATAATACAAGCTTGCTATAGAAATGCTTTAAAGAATAGAAGTTTACAAAGAATATACTTTTTCTACCAAGAGTAAAGAGAGAGTTCAAGAGTATGTGAAACCGTTCAGGCGTAAACCTGCGAAACTCGAATGAACTAATGGAGAGATTCATCGTCATTCCGCGGCACACGGACGCGCGCTTCGATGACGCCTAGTTTATGATCTGTGCCCAAAACTTTATTAAAAATTAACACAATTATTATACATACCAATCCAGCATTCAAGTCTGGCACAGGGTTGTGTCTTCACCACATCTGGGGGGTCAACTCCAACATTGAGGCACAGCACCAGAGCCACGCAGTGTGTCTTGTACTAAACAAACATAACATTTAGTTAATCACAATATATACTTTGCTTATTCAGTAATGGAGCAATAGTAGCCCAGTGGTAACCCAGACTGATTATTATTATTCAGTAAAAAAATATATTTATGTGATTAAACAGGAATCTAAAGATCCTTAAGGAGCTACAGTTCCAGTAAGATGAGTCTCAGTCGTCATCATCAATAATAGGTGGAGAAATTTAAACTTTTTTTGAATCACTGGGTTGGGTGGGTGACCCACACAATAGGTTTTGTATTGGGTGTCTTTAATATTGCATTTGATTGGTTGATCAATATTTATGAACCATTTAACCCATCTATTTTTTAGATAACTTATACTTCTGAGTTGTTTCTATATAAATTTCTTTGGTGATGTGCTCCACAATGATTGAACTCAGACAATAACAGACCAATAACTTGTTTTTGTGGTTCTTAACTGTTAAGGCAAGTTGGTTATAATCGTATTTTAAAAAGTATTTAATATGAATACTCATGAGGATAATCATATCAATTATGTTTTTTTATTTATTTATAGCATATTTATAGATAGATGAAAAAAAAAAATCCAAGCAACATTACTTTTTACATATACAACGTGTTACGGAAAGACCATATTCATCCAAAAGGGGTGATGATTACATCAGGTATAGATTCTCTATGCAAAGTTTCCACGCAAAATAAATTACTCAAGGAATTCATACCAAACTTTTGGTTTCGTAAGTTTATTGAAATCAAACCATAACAAACGTGTCCTGCACTACGAGGGTCATTAACTTTTCACGTCATTTCTTAATATTGAAGTTAAATCTCTTTCGCGATCTGTGCGCCTAGTACACGCTGTAGGTAGTGTGCCGCCGCGCCGCCCTGTGTCGGCGCGGGCTGAAAGGATCACACGAGCCGACAAAGCGAGCGCGTGTGCGCAATTAATTGTAAATACTTTAGGCATTTAGGTACTCCTTGGTTTAAAACTAATAATGCAATACGTAATTTACTTATTTACGGTTTACATACACGTTAATATGGACCCAGAATAACCTACGAATTTAACTAAAAAAACTGACGTAAAAAAGTTTTTTTTTTTTTTATTAAGGAATGGGCTTGCGTTTGACCGCCACCTGACCTGATGTTAAGTGATGGTGCGGTCTACGATGGTACACTCTTGCCCAGCAAAGGATGGCAGTGAAATAAGGCTCCACGCTGCCGACTGCTGGTCGACTTGCAGTGGAGCAACAACTATTCCGACCCATCCCCTAAGTTAATAAAATAGTACATAAAAATTCACACCAAGGTTTAGGTAGGTAGCTACTAAGCTTGTTTTAATCCCTTATTACGTAAACAATAAAATCTAAGAGCCATGCTTAATTTAGCAAATTAACTTACATTTTTAAAGATGGGGTTCGATGTGGTGCCCTTGGTATTGTATGCACAAGGCCGCGCGCTTGTTCATGGACAACTGAACATTTCGCAGCATGTCAGGTGTTACTGTCCTAAAGGCGGCCTCGATCCGCACTTGCATTTCTTGCACTGTATCACACTGCACTGCATACACTACGTTTTTAATGTATCCCCACAAAAAAAAATCTAACGGAGTTAGGTCTGGGGACCGCGGAGGCCAAGCCACGCTCCTGCTACCGCGCCCGATCCATCGAGGGAAACGCACGTCCAAGTACGCGCGTACATCACGTGCAAAGTGTGCCGGTGCACCGTCGTGTTGGAATACCATATTGTTATCCATCACGAGATCCACGTAACTTGATACGGGTAGCACAGTGAGTACATCGTCTAATTCATTAACCAGAAAGTTTAAATAATTTTGGCCATTTAAACTTTGCGGAAAGAAAACTGGTCCTACGACAACATCTCCGATGATACCAGCCCACACGTTTAGTCGCCATTGGTGTTGGAAGGACGACTCTGTCGAAGCATGTGGATTCGTGTGAGACCAAACATGTTCATTATGGATATTACTTATCCCTGCTCTCGTGAATGATGCTTCATCGGTCCATAGCACTTTTGAACCGAAACTTGGTGAAGCTTCTATCTGGCTTCGATACCACTCGCAGAAGGTCACGCGAGGCAAAAAATCTGCCGGTGTCAGTTCTTGGGTGCGACGAAAGTGGTATGGATGCTGGCCGTCATTGTTCAGCACTCGCCATACTTTAATATGGTTGGAGGCACCCAGCGCTAATGCAGCTCGACGTGTGCTAGTGCGTGGATTATTTTGGAAATGCTCCAGTACGGCTTCTTCAAAGTCTGGATCGCTTCTGCTCGGACGACCTTCCGAAGCAGATGCGTGGAAGGACCCGGTTTGGTACAGACGATGTGTCATCCGACTGAAACACGCCAACGAAGGCAACTGCCGACGCTCAGCATCTGGTCTATCCTGGATGAATCGGTGACGATACAACTCTCGGGCGGCTCGCAGACTACCGTCCACTGCTCCGACACACATCATCATCTCGTAATATTCACTATTACTGAACGACATTTTTTTAACAATCACGAAATCACAACTAGGTACACTGAATCGGATAGAGGGAGCGACCGAAGCACACGAGTATTATTAAACAACTGACGAAACTCCGGAAGAACCGAAAAATAAAACTTCTATTCTTCTACTATCCTAGTAATAGGGTAGCTGGCCCAATTATTATTGTACATTTTGAATTTATTTTCGATTTTTTGTCAAATTTAATTTACTAATCAAGTCAGCCTATCGCAGTCCACTGCTGGACATAGGCCTCTCTCAAGTTGCGCCATAAACAACACACGGTTTCCCGCCTTTTGCATCCAGTAATCGTAGCGCCGCGCAGTATCGCTTTTCCCCCCAGCTACCTAATAATAATTTCAAGAAAACTGTGATAAATTGAATACATTGAAGCACACCGATTAAAGAAGAGTTAGGCCAGGGCATCAGTTAATTAATAAAACCTATGAGCTGAGTTGACAAACGAAACCGATAAGATAATTTGATGTGGACTGTGGGGGTGGTACCTACATAAGTACATAGTCTTAATTTGTAAGTATTGATTAATCAAAATAGCGACAGATAAGTTGAGTATTGATTCGATTTATTTATTTATTGAAGGCTACCAGCTAAGACTATCACTACGACTATGACTATTTACCTGCAACTGGCTCATTTACCCTTAATATCATTGTGTGTGTAACCCCCGATGAAATTAGGGTTCAGTTATTATTGTTCGCAAATGCTGTCCGAACAACTCTCGTTACTCATGAGGTCCTAGTACTTTTAACAATTTATTTCCATAGTTTAATACATTTTTGCGGCCTATTTTCTTATTGTGTTTTATTAAACAATAAAGACTCACCACCAACCCATGTCTCAGTCAAATGGGCCCGCCGACAAAATGTAAACTTCTGATACGTTTTAAATGTTTTCAGTTGTAATTTAGTGTTGTTATCATCATAATTATCAACTCATTAGTGTCCCACAGCTGGGCACGGACCTCTTCTCAGAATGAGAAGGTTAAGGGTTAGTTCATCACGCTGGCCTTCTGCGAGTTGTTTAGCCGTGTGCGTGTTGGAATGGCAAAAACTACCAACATAATTTAATTTTAAAATCCTACCTATTTAAATAAAAGCGGAACCCACTGCACACTGGCATTTTATTTCTACCAGGAGACACATAAGTTGCATAGAGTAAAGTTATTTAGGGTTCATTTTGAATAAATTATGTTACAAAATATTTTTTCTGTAACATTTCTAATTGCATAATCTTTTAGTTAGTTACTTACTACGGTAATAAAAAAATCAACATTAAACGGATCGTTCGTATCGTTATCCTATATCCCGTTTTGTTGTTATTGTGAGGTAAAAAAATGTGGCAGAAAGTTACTATGTGCATAATTATTAGGCACCTACATTTACACGTTCACCGAAAGTCGTGAACTAGGTACCTACTCCGTAATTCTTGTTACTTTTCTTTAAGTATTATTATTATTACCTACAGCCTAAGTTTTAAAATAATTTTCCAAGCTGCAAACAAGCATTTGCATTTGAACTTGTTTACAAACAATCCTAGTTTTTTAATTATTTAATTTAAACTAAACACAGAACCCTTTAGCATTATTTATGTACCAGGACACACATAAGTTGCGGAGGAAAGTTATTTAGGATTCATTTGAAAATAAATTATGTTACGAAATCCTTTTTCTGTTCTAGGTTTCATTAGGTTCTTTCGCAGTATTTACCTAAGCAATTAATTTCTGGTAGAGTACCTATGTATGTCAACCAACATAAAAAAGACATGTTGGATACTCAAATTCTGTGTCTGTGGTTTAATTTCAATAATTACGTAGATTCACACATTACATACTCCGTTATGTTTGTTATTAGATTGTTTTACGTAGATAGGTAACTAAGTATTATTTACTAGTCCCTACTAATCCCTTCATAAAGTACCTACCTAAATTCAATATCATTTTCAAGCTAACAAATGATTTACTGATGATTTATTGATGATTTGTTAATTTTTAAAGGATTTGTATTTTAGCTTGTTCACAAACATAATCAGTTTTTGTCAGAAAAAGTGAGTAACAAAATAAAATATCCAGAACCCATTATCCAAAAATACCAGGAGTAAGAGCATAAGAGGTTTGTTTTCACAGGTGAATGTATCGTGAGTGACCTACTTACACCGATCAGCTGACTTGGTTGCTAGTGATGTGTAAATTTCAAGTTGAAATGTTTGGGTTTTTGGTTTCATTCCTCATATCTTCCTAACATGCAGATATAGGATTTAAAAACCTTTGCAATATAGTTTATTATGATCCAAAGAAGCCGTGCACTTGATATGTATATACCCTTTCCGTAACAGCTTGTATAGCATATATCACAAATATTATCAAACAGCCAAGAGGTCAGGGACTTAGTAGCAAAAGTATGCAAGCAATACACTAAACATTTGTAAGCATGTAATACAGTGTACAAAAAACATTACATATTGCAAATGTAAATAAATATGTTTTGTCATTTATTTATCTTAATAAATTAACTTATAATATAGAAACATGCCAAGTTACATATACATTGTACTACTTTCAAGAAAAATATAATTTCAATTTATGTGTTGGTAAACAAGAATTATTATCTAATGGATTACGTTTTACAACCCTATTTACTACTAAGAGAAGGTACAAGTTTGAATTTATTTTTATTCAACTCAAACTGAGATCACGTAACGATGCACTCAGTCAATGAACCATGTGCGTTTGTTTTCATCGAACTTACGCTACACTTAGCTACGCAATAACGTACACACTAGTAATTATCAATTGAAACTTCCAATTGATAACTTGTGTTCTAGTTGAAAGTCAGTATCTCACCTTCTCTTTGACCCTCCACGTGTGCTCTACGCGCTCGGCGCCCTTTATAGGCTCAAGGTGCCTAGGTTTATCAAAACTCAGAGGTAAATCCCAGTCGTCTACGTCCGAGGTAGTATCACTGTCACCCTGACCACTGTTTTTTTCCTCATCTTTGACCGCGAGATAAGGAGGCATTTCTGTCATTTTCACACAAAACTTTGTCACAAATTTGTCAATTTTTACCACTTAACGAACGCGAACTCTAAAGGAAAACATATTCAAAACCTCACAGAATCATGTGCGCGTCCATTTTTCCACCACATGGGAATAAACAATAAATTTGAGTTTCGTTTTACGCCAATTCTTAAACAAGTATTATATTTCACAGACTTATAAGTAATAAAAAAAATATTATCATGTAATATCTGTATCTAAATAGGTTTTCAATATTTTACATATTTTTTATAGCTTTCGTAATTTGTAGTTACAATATTATTTTATTTAATTAATATCCCCTCTGTTGAGGTTCTAAGGGTTGAATGCAATGTGAAAAGAAATGTCATTCAACTGCGTTCGTTCAAAACAATAACTATGCAAAAGCTTGGACCAAGGCAATATTGTTATGGTTAAACTTTATTGCGGTATATATGAATTAGGTAACATCTAAATGGAGATCAGTGGGTTAGTGCGTAATTAGTCGTAATGACGTAAGCCTCCTTATTATATTATTAGTAAAGCAACAAATTGATGCAAAAGTAGGTAGTCCAAGGAAGGCGCGAATTTATTTTTCTTGGTTTTTCGCAAATTATTCGACTATAACACATTCTAGGTATGTACGCACGGCTACACATCAAGCTATACAAAACCAGTTTACCCTTGCTTCTTATTGTATAGGAAGTCAATACAATGCTAGATCAGCTTAAACTGGTAATGTATAGGTTGACCTGTAGCCGTGTCTACATGGCAGTAGAAATTGTGACATTAAAATAACTTAAGGCTAAAGCGTCAGGGTTAGGCGCGAATTTAAAATTTTTCTCCGTCGTTGCCAATTTTTCGGCTATATCACATTCTGGGTAAGTACGGCTACACATCCAGCTATACAAAACCAGTTTACGCTGGTGTTTTATATTATAGGAAGCCTATACAATGCGAGATCAGCTTAAACTGGTTTTGTATAGGTTGACCTGTAGCCGTGTGTACAACATGGCAGTAAATAAAAAATGGTGATATAAATATTATCTTATTCACTCACGATTGAGTATTAAAACTCTTGCTTGAAAATTGCTATCTACGCTAAGAGATTTAGGTGTAAATTGAAATTTTTCGCTGAATTCACTATTTTACACCAAAATCTTCTACGATAACGATTTTTAAGCAAATGTTTTTATTCTCAATTGTGAATAAGTTGAAGATGATGTCGCAATTTCTACTGTCATGTAACTAGAATGTGCTATAGCTGAAAAAAATGCAAAAATCCAAGAAAAAAATGAATTTCACCCCCAACCCCGACGCCTTAAGCGAAAGAGATATGAAAGAGTCGTAGGGAAGTAGGTACTACATACATACCCTCTCAAAGAATTTCGGCGTCAAGTAGCAGTATGTATACTGTAGTCCCCTTCCTTTTCTCCTCTCCCCTTTTCCTTAAGGCTGAAGCGTCGGGGCTGGGCGCGAAATTCAAAGTTTTTATGACTCGCTGGCATTATATCGATGAGCAGTCACAAGTTTGTACCTGCCTACCCCTCTTTCTAAGGAGGACGACAAAAAAGATGAGGTTCTATCACAAAATAAAGAAACCGTTTATTTGTGGTTCTATGTTAGACTGCGCTTTTTTAAACTCTACAATGTCATGTCCTTACATCTGATAAACCCTCCCTCCTCGGGCATTCGGGACAGTCAAAACTCAATAGGTTTCGTTGGATCAGCCAAACTAACCAATTTCTGTCTCAGCTCTTTGTTTGTCAAACCGAGTACAGTTTGTTCGAAATAAGTAAGCCGATCGGAAGTTGTCTGCAAGTGGTTTAGAAGTGGTAAATTTTAATACAAAGAGTCGGTGTAAAGATACTTAGAGTCGTATATGTTTCACATTTCTAATTATTTTGTTTAATAATTTTGATATTTATGTATTAAAACACTTATTAAACGATTTTATCACCGCGGTAGTTCGGAACGGCTAACTTCCGATCGGCTTACTTATTTCGAACAAACTGTAGTTGAGTTTAATGGGGTGCGATTCCCCGGCAAGCTTCACTGCTGACTGCTGCCATAAAAAATACGATTATTTGCTTTTGCGCTTGAGGCAGTGTAGTTAATTATGTTTTTTTTTCAGCACCCTATTAAAGTGAAATATTCATATAAAAAGTAACTGCAATACTGCACATTTAGCCCAAAGCTACATCTGAAAAAAGAAAAACGGTGTTGGCCATAGCAAATAACTGATATTTATTTATAATGAAATATTGTTATCAGGAGGTTTATCTAATACAAGGAAAAATAATACAAGCCACTTCATTATAAAAGCACCAAACATTGATAAACATTTTAAATAATTAGTTTGATTAACATAATATTATACAAGTTTGTTATGGAAAATGTATTGTCCCATCATTATATATAATTATACAGTATCTATCTAAGAGTTGAGCTTTTCTGGTTTAAGGTCACATTTTTACAGCACTGCACACCAAACAAGTCTCGCAGTGGACTCCTTCAGGAAGGCACTCTTTATGGAATGAATGCCTACAATTGTACACCATTAAGTCTGAGGCACTAGACAAGTCTCTTATTATGATGCGACCTTGGCACGCACAACACATGAAGTCATCTGTGACAGATATACCTCTCTGCTGATTGATAATCAACTTCTGATGTAACTCAAAGTAATTCCGCAAAGTGATCACCTTACATGCCTCTTGCACTGAAAGCTGAAGATGATAATCACACATCATCTTTGCCAAGGAATCCTTCAAATCCTTTATCTCGCACCCCGATTGTATGTTTTGTATTAACATGCGCGGGTCTACGTAATTTCCTATTCTCTTGAGCAGTAATGTCACATATTCAGGTTTGTCCACTGTTCTTTTGATGAGGTCTGTCCATAGTTCCTTGTCGTTATGTTCTTGACAAAAGTTGATAGCTTGATTTATATCTTCCAGCTGTTCAATAATGATTTGCAGAGCTTCTCTGGTATTTCCGATGCGCCCCAAAAGAAATACCATTTCAGGGTAAAATTTATTATTTTGGCAAACATCCAATGCTTCTTGTATTGGATAATTATCACTGCATTTTAAGAATGGAAGAAGTTTTTCCCTTGCATATTTAGCGTAAAGCCTAACTAATTTTCCATGATACCTTCCGTTTGGTTCAATTTTGCTGTAAGCATCTAAATATTTGAAAAGGTAAATGTCATTATTGGCAAGTTGCTTTTCTACCACCTCTACACGCACCTTAGTTTTATCTAGAAGCACTGATATTGCTTTATCACAGTCGAGAGTCATGAGGTCTAGAATTTTATCGTGTATCACGTCGTACATGTTATGTGAAGTGATCAACGTGAACACGTATTTGTGCCGCAGCGTCAAGTACGTCGTCAAAGCTTTATCGTATTTCTTCTGGTAGCAATACAGCAGAGCCAGGGCTTCTAAGTAAATATTTTTATCGACCTTTGTAGTCAACAGATGTTCTATGACTTCTTTGACGATGACACTCGTCTTGTATAGCGCGGGGTTCCAATCCTGAACTAGTTTTAGGAATCCTTGAGGGTCTACTTTTAGATACTCATAAAATATTATCTCGTATATGTGAGAATTCAAGGCTTGTTCAGGAGTTTTAGGTACGTATGGACTGATAGCTCGCAACTGGTTCACTTCAGCAAATTTTAATATCTGCGTTTCCCACAAAACTTTGTCATTCTTACATATCCTAGCGCACAGGATCGCCGCTTCTGCATACAAGTGTTCGGTCATCAAGTGGTCTAAGTATTGTACGCCAACGGTTACTACTGAATGTTTCGACGACTTCCCACCGACTTCTTCGAGAACAGTGATAGCTTTTTCGAAACGACCCTGTTCTGTCAGCCATTTAACTCTATCGTCGATGTCATATGGACTAGCAACCACAATTTCCTTCGGGGACACTATGAAAAACCTGTTTTCCTCTATGAGCATATCTAAATAATAGTCATTACAGGAATATTCTTCGTAACCGCGGATGTTGAGAGTATCTGTTGATATCTCACAGAATTCGCAGTCCTTATAATCTGCAACAGTAAGCACTGGTCTCTGCGCCTTTTTGGTTTCAGGGTCGCACTCCTTCGGAACTCCCAGTAGTACTAATTGATCATCTAAGGGACCTAAACCACTGATGAAGTAGTCCGTCTGAAATGTGTACACAGGATCGACTAAATATTCTGTGACATCACGAGTTTGTAGTTCAATTTGACTTCTCTTGCGTATTACGCATATCCTGATGGTATCCACCCAACCGATCATGAGTGTTTTGGGTGCACACCATAGCAGATTACAACGGTAGTCTTCTATGGATCTGTTTGGGGTCTTCTCCCACTGGATAAGGCCGAGGGAGCAGCGTGCGACGAGGTCGTAGACGCGCACGCCTACCTCACTGGCCCACGCTACGAAGCGTTCGTGCCACGACATGGCCTGGACGTAGCCTTCGCATTCGCACAGTACTGTACTACGAAGGCGATTCAGGAATGTCTTCTCATATAATGTTAATTTGGTATCGCCTGTAAAAGATAATATCAGCTAAAGACATTTATTTTATCAATGAAACGAAATTTGTAACTTAAAAAATATAAAAAACAAACAATATTGCAAGGGGTTTGGTGGGTGGTTCTGTTGCGTTTCGTATGGTGAGTGAGGAGCGCCGGAAGCCCAATTCCTACCTCAGTCCCCTTAATTCTCCTCTTCTGTTTCCTTTTCTTTAAATAGGCTCGACAACATAATATCTGCAACCCCTTTGGTATTGCAGATGTCCATTGGCAGCGACTACTTACCATCAGGTAGCTCGCCTGTTCGTTCGTCACACCATAACTACAACAACTATAAGAGAGAAGAAGAGAACAACTATACCGATTTTTATAAGTTATCTAATTCTTTGTAGAAGGTTTTATAGAAAGTCCAGTTAGAATGTTATATCGATAGGTAAGATAGGACAATGTCTGTCAGGTCAGCTAGTTTCATATAAAAAGATAAAAAAGGCAGCAAAAATAGGATAGTTGAGTGTAATTTTTTATGGTCTGATAAAAAATAAAAAGAGTGGATCAACAAAAACAAAATTAAAGTTGGTTTAAAAATAAGGAAGTTAAAAGCATTGTCATTTTATGCTAGACAGAAAGCATATTATAGTGGCTTGTGGTGTCACTAACTGATACGTCATACAATTCTATACTAATACAAATTTTGCAGGAAAGGGACAGTATTACTTCTCAATCCCCACTGAGTAGTTTTTTTTTGTATATGTTATATTTCATTTCATTTATATCTCATTTAATTTTAATTATATTTTACAATTGGCTTGGTATTTTCAATAAATTCAACTCCAGTCAACTACCTTATCGTCGAATTTACATCATCATCCTTAATACTTTAAATTTTGTTTTCATTATGGCCATCTTTTTCATGAAGTGTAATTTAAAAATAATCAGTGAACTAGCCTATTGCATAAGGTTCGATTTTATATTAATGCTAAAGCGTCAGGCTGTGGCGCGAAATTATTTTTTTTCTTGGTTTTTCGCAAATCATTCAGCTCTATCACATTCTAGGTACAGTGGGTTGTAGCTGTAACCTGACCCACTTAGACCCCACCGCCCACCTAGGGTGGGTCAGGTAACAGCTATAACCCACTGTACATGGCACTAGAAATTGCGACATCAACAATAATTTATTCATGACGAGTATTAAAATGTTTGCTTATAAATCGCTATTGAATCCACTACTTTACACCAAAAGCTTCGATTCACGATTTTCAAGCAAAAACAACAAAAAATTTAATTTCGCGTCCAGGCCTGACTCTTTTGCCTTGATGTGTTTTTTGCCTGTTTCAATGTTCAATTTTGTTGTTTCATCCAATTTTAATACAAGGCAAATCTAAATGCATTAGTCATCATAGAACATGTAGGCATATTTCACTGCATAATTGGGTCAAATTGTATTGTAACTGTTTGTTTGCAAAGATTTGACGAAATAGTGTTAGTTTACAAACTTGCTAGATTAATTGAAAGCAAAGCTTCTTGGCCTGGAAATCGAAACCAGGACCTCTAGCATAGCAGTTGTGCTTGGGACCACTAGACTAATGAGGCAGTTGATTATTTACAAACAAATGGTGCTTACAATTATTTGGTGATACTAACTAGCTCTTGTCTATGGTATCACTCATATTACAAACTATGTCTTTAACCTTCATACAAGTGTAAGCAATAAGTTAACAACATTTTATTGTAACAAGGCGAACAGTGTTAGACAACGCGGGAGGCTCAGGCGGAGATGGCGGGATGAACTGGACTCCCATTTAAGAGATTGGGCCGTAAAAGCCTTAAACCGTGAGGAATGGCAGGAAGGTAGGGAGGCATTTGCCCAGCAGTGGGATCAACCGGGCTGATAAAAAAAAAGGCGAACAGCACATAAAATATGAACAGAAGAATTTCATTTGACACAAGCGAAATTCTTGTAAATGCACATAATATGTTGAAGTGAGATTATTTAGCAACTACTATTTCTGTATGGCTATAAAAAAAAAACAATGAAGGCTATACTATACTGTATGATCACGACAAGATTTATTTATTGTATGATCCTGACTGCTAATTATAATCATACTATTACATTCCAATTGAAAAATATTTACTTTATTGTTTCATACTTCATACCCTCCAAAATATAAAATCTTTATGAATATGCAATGCAATTGATTTGTATATGCACTCGAATTAAATAATTAATTTCAAAGAAAAATCTAAATTAATTAATTAAAAAGGCAGTAACCAAACTGGCCTATTCTAATTTGCTTCATTTAATGAGCCATGTTATGATAATTAAAGTTGTTTTACCTGTTAAAAATCGTCTCCCTGAGCCTGATTTGAAGTAACAAGGATCCAAGGCAATAGACTTGACCACTCTACCAAGAGTCAGATTGTGTGTATTGTCATCCGTGTAAAGTCCATACACAACCACCTTGCCATCGTCGGAACAGCTCGCGATGTAGTCCCCATTTATATCCACAGAGATTCTGTTTACAGCTATCGCATGAGCCTGCAATTCTTTGTTCTTTCCATCTTGCGATATAGGCACTGTGTTCCCTTCGTGATCTAACAAATGTATTACACCCCATTGTGTCCCTAGACAAATAAATTTTGTGTGCACACAAATACAACTCACTGCGTCTTTCAACAATATATTTTGTACATCATTCTCCAGTCTGTCGTATTTCAACTTTGGCTCCTCGTCAGGAGGCAAGCTGTCACAGCTCTCCAAATTAATAGCCATAACTGTTTGTTATTATTTGGAGAAAAAACAAGAAATTCACATAATTATTTTCGATTTTCCTTCCGCGATCTTTAAATTCGTGATTTTTATTATGATTTTTGACATATGGCATGACATTAGTATGGAAGTCTTGCTAGAAAGCAAAAAATATCATCATAAAAAACCATCAAAGACAAAGACATTTATTGCTCAAACTGTGTACACACGGCTACAGGTCAACCTATATAAATCCATTATAAGCTGATCTCGCTTTGTATAGGCTTCCCCTACAATAAGAGGCTAGCGTAAACTGGCTTGAATAACGTAACTATAGCTTGATGTGTAGCCGTGCGTACAAACAATGGCGTTATACAATTATATCAAATCAATAAAATATTATAATTGTTTCTTGTGAAGTTACATTTATATAAACTTAAACTTTTCATATCAAACAAAACTAGACTCATGTGAAGTTAGCCTATACATAAATAATGAAAGGAAAACAATCTCGAACGAGAAACATTTACAACCCGGCAAGTGGCAACCACATGAATGCACATTGAACGTAAAATTACAGTTTTGCCAGCTAAAAATCAGTACTTACCTGATTTCTACATTTTAAGGTCAGCCTTGGGCGAAAAAAATGAATTTCGCGCCCAACCCTGACGCTTTAGCTTTAAAATAAAACCACTGATAATTACTGTAGAATTTACTACACAGGCAGGGTTATTGGAAACCATTATCAACCTCTCAGCTATTCTAGCCGCCTTTAACAATAACACATCATAAATGTCTTTGTAACATATAGACAAACAACATTAGTACGCACGGCTACACATTAAGCTTTATAGAACCAATATAGGCGGGCCTTGTACTGCAGCCGTGTGTACTAAAAAAAAAGATTAATAAATTCAACTTACCGCGTCTTTTCAAAACTTTTGTCCGCGTTCCGTAGTAAATTCTTAGGAATGGATAGAATTAACTATTTACGATTGAATCCTCAAAGATACGAACAACATTTGTCTCCTTTTGGGAAAAAAGTACTTCAAGTACTCATGAAGCACAGCGTAGGGCACAGAGATAAAGGTAAAATTAATATTCTACACTGCACTTAAAATAAAATTATAAATAAGAATAAATATTGACTATGTGTGTAGAACGGTACCTGCATTTCCTTGCATATATTGTGGTATCTTTTTCTATCTATCTTTACATGTTTACTTTCAGCACGACACCAAACGTATAAAAACCAATATGAGTACCGTCCATTTTCTACTCAATCTAAGAAGGTGTTAATGTAAGTATTTATTAACTAATAATAATTCTAGATAAATTATATAGTACCTACCTTTTATAGACACTTTAAAGTTATAATTATTGTACGTACATACATACTACAAAAATGAGAAGACCGTTAAACCATGTGATAGTAACGGAATCCGAGCGGTCCAATGTTGGTGCAGCGCACTCTGGCGGATGTCAGGTATCACTTGGCAGTGATGATGTACATAATGTATACGACAAGGTCGACAAGGAAGGTCAGGGTGCAGTTTTTAGTCGTTACTTGCCAATATACTATAGACTTTGGTCGTTACGAGACCGACATACCTTGCCGACATAATAGCATAAGTGGCAGAGGATCCATAAAATTTTCCGTATTACAAAAAAAAAACAAAGTTGCATGTGTAAGCAACTCCAACATCCAATACGTAGAGACCACTTGAACAGCTTTGATCGAAGAGTATTTGGAAGTTAGGCTATTGTAGAATACGGTAGCATCAAATTATTTGGTCCATGGACTGGATGTGGGTATCTTGTGAGGTGACTCGCTTAAAAGCTCCCAGAAGAGACTTAAAAAAGCAAGTGGTATACAGCCAAAGGCGGAACCGGTTTCACCATAACGTTAGGGAGAAATAGAGAAATTGAAATATGTATATTCTCGTTACTTTGACATTTGACTTCAACCTGCTTTAATAGCCTCATAGCCATAGCCATAGGATGAGGCCAGAGAGAGTTGAAAGTCCGACAGGTTGGGTTGTCCTGAGAAATACAGAGACAATGTAGACGAGGCGAGGGCCTGACCGAGTCTGAGTCATTGTGTATCGCAGTGGCGCCACATATAATAACCTCTTTACTTAGAAGTTACCCTTTTGAACTTTTCGTTAGACTATAAGACACATTTTAACATAGTAATCACTCAAGTACTATGGTTAGCTATGCTCCGGAGGGCGTTTATTGTGAAATCTATAGGGCTGACTCGGTTTTCGCTGGGACAGGTCATCTTAGTTTATACTTAGATATTATCTGCCTCATTAGTTGTGGTCCTAAGCGCGTGAGGTCGAGTCGGTCGAGTCAGGTCGAGCAGTGTTATTGGGTTTTTCTATGAAATTCTCAGTAGCAGCTCGGATTCTGAATTTGTGCCCGGTTAATGGCAATAGGCTAGCCCCCCTATTACATGGGTCCTTAACATACCGGCGAACTGTAGATTAAGTACACCTCTGCCTAACCCTTCGGGGAATACAGGCGTGATGGTATGTTACTTAAGTATTCAGAAAAAGCATGACAGTACAAATGTTATCTTTAGAATCGTATTATTACTATAGTATTTAAAATAGTTGCTATTATAATATTGACGTCAGTGGTATATATTATAATCATAGCTCAAGCAGGTGTACCTTCATGACGTTTACCTTTACTTGTTTTTGTTTGACTTGATTTACGTTTTATTTATATAATTGTTTCTATAATGTTGCAGATTCAATGACAGGTCAGTCTCAGAAGTTGAAACATCGTTTACGCCGCTAATTCCTTTGCCAATACCCACTACATCATCACAGATTTCTCCGGAAATACCAAGGACTTTAGAATTAATTCAAACTGTAACAAGAGGTCACAGTAAACATGATTTCCTTCATGAAACTCTTGCCGCTAACAGGAATTTAGTATACAATATTTACAACGAATGTGATAATGATAATGCATTAGATGAAGAAAATTTCAACACCATTAAAACAACAAAAAATGCAGTCGTATCAACAAATATCAATTGGGATAATATCCTTGACTCTGAATTGTTAGTTGATGTTGCTAATAATGAGCCAGATAATAAAACAAATGACAATCCTACGGGTAAAAAACGAAAGATAAAACCATCTACTGACCCTAAGCTAAAGAAAGTTCGAATCCGGAGTAGTGCTATAAAAAATCAACATAAACCTCGGGAAAAGAAAACGGTTATCGTATCATCACCACAAAACAATAATTTCCGCAAACAAAAGTACACAAAAGCCGTAAAGAACTGGCTTGATAATATTGACCTTCAGCAGCCTGTTGAAGGAGACTTAAATAATATTGCAAGTTGTGATATTGACAATAATCATAAAAGTATACTTCCGGAAACAGATAAGCCGGGTATAGATAGCATTGAAAATAAAGTAAATTTAAACGATGAAACAACAAAAATTACAGACAAAATGGTATTAAAAACTGGCAAAAAAGTAGTCCAAGCACAATTAGCAAATAAAGATGGAGTTATGAAATACAGTAAACCTAAAGATTTTAGTAAAGAATCAAAAGAAGGTACAAACAATATTGAAAACCAACAAAAAAATAGTAAAGGAAAAACAATTAAAAAATTCGAACCTCCGATTAAATCTCAAATACCCGTGAAAGATGTAAGATATGAAGTATATAATTTGAACGAAAACAATATTGAAAACTACTTAGACAAATTGCATGAGATCAAGCATATTGAAATTGTTGCTGTATTGATATTCAGGTTAGTATTGTTTTATTTTACTTTCCTACTTTTTGTAGCTATCATCTTTAGGTTTTTGAACCATTCGGAACCTATTCCGGAATTATTATTTAAATTATTGTTTAAAACTTTTTGAGCCCAATTTCAAATTTCGGAACCTCTTGGGATACCAAAACAAGTTTCCCGACATAATAAAATAATGTCGTAGTCAGGAAATATACAACTACGGCTACATATCTAATACAACTATTATTATCTTCTAATTACACTATTATTATGTTTTGTTTTCCATTGTAATATTTTTTTTTTTTTGTCTTCAAAAAAATTTGCGTCGCCGTCCTACTAAATAATGTCCCTAGCACCTAAATGTATTTCTTTCAAAATATCCATAAAATAAACATTTTTATTGCGTGTACTTTCATGTAAATCTGTTGTAGCAATGGTTTCTGTCAGCTTAATAGTAATTACACTGAAAACTCCTGCACTCCTGATGCCATTATCATTAATAGTGGCGATATATTCTACTATTTCAACAATGCTGGCGAGCGGCTCAAGTAAGTACACCTATGGCGCAGCTAATTTCTTATCACGAAGACCGTCAAACTGCCTAGTGGTTCGGCGCGACTGCTACGCTAGAGGTCCTGGTTTCGATTCCCAGGTCTAGCAGTTTTATTGAGTTTTTTAAGAAATTCTCAGTATCTCAGAGTTTGGATTTGTGCCCGGTTAATGGCAATAGGTTCAGCCTCTATTAGATGGGACCTACACATAAAAGCGAAGTGAATGTACACCTCTGCCTAACCCTTGATGGTATATTTGTTTTTTACTTTGCCACTCAATTCGGAATGTGTTAAAATTAGTAAAATGTTTATTTGGGGCAATTTTACTACTTGTAAGCTTGTAGGTATTCAATTCTAAATATTTATTTTATTTTTAGGGAATCATTAAAATACATATTAGAAAACAATCAAATAGTTTGTTACGGGGCCCGAAATATTCTTATTTACCTCGCGTCCTTAAAGATGGGAATTAATTCAATTAATATGTACGATGCCAAGGTAACTAAACATATACAATATTCATTTGATAACAGTTTCATGGTTCACTGACACTAATAGATATACCAAATACTTATCTACTCTTGGTTTCTTTCCAATGAATTCATGTTTTTCTTCAACTTTCAAATTCAATTCTCAGATCAAATAAAAAGTTAAGATGGAACTTTGCGAACAAAGAAGTGAAAGAAGCTTGTTCGCAAAGTTCCATCTTAACTTTTTATTTGATCTGAGATTCAATTATTAAATAAAATTTAGATCGGGTGCAGTCTCCTAGACCCCGACAATCCGTCGGAGAACTTCACGGATCTTCAAAAAATGTTGTCGTTCACTGCGCCATTTACAATAGCGACTGAGTGCACACTGCAGAAATGTGCTTGGTACATGTCCCTCTTAAAAGAATGCTGGGCCAAGCTGCATGGTATGCTCGTGGAAGATTCCTTGTGGAAGGTATTTGTTGATATCGAGATGAAATTGCTGCCGATTATCGCAGGTAAGTGGACCTCTTTCCTTGGATCGAAATATAAAAAATGTGCTTTTTTCGTTTCCGTAAAACACTTCCAACAACAAAAAGTAAGTTAGTACTCTATCAGTCTGTGCTATCAATTTTAAGAATTAACTAATAAATTAATAAAGTTGTACATGCTTTTAGTACTCGTAAGATAGAAAAGAAATTGGTTTAATGGGTCTCACAGGGTATCATTTTAGGCCCTTCATTATTTTACCTTGGTCACTGGACCAAGTCCACATCCACTGGACTGGATAATCTCTTCTTAATTTAAAGTAGGTTTTAATTTAACCTACTTTAATTTATATATCTCTTTGCTTGTTTCTTTGTTAATAAAGATTGTCAAAAACAAATTCTATAATTTTAGATATGGAAGTTCGAGGTGTATCAATCGACATGACAAAACTAAAGGCCATGGAAGACGTCTTAGTTAAAAGAATGAGGCTAACAGAACAACAATGTTACAAGGCAGCAGGGAGAGTGTTTCAGATCAACTCGGCGATGCAAGTACGTACCATACTGTACGACGAACTGCAGCTGGATACAAAGAGCAACGTCAAGATTAGGGAGACTTTAAGTAAAGGTGCAAAGTCCACGTCTGAATCAATGGTAAGTACCTAGTTACGGATATGATAATACGATATGATGATTTATCGATTGTTGCATTAAATGGATCTGACCACGACGAAGCCTGCTGTTCTGTTGACTTATACAACGCGTGCTTCTTTTTAGGTTTATTCAGATTCTGTACGCCATTTGTAGACGTTAAAATCATAAAAAATTAAATCGTTAAAATGCTGTACAAACGTTGCATGATTTTTAGTTACGCAGCCTCATAACGGAGCATCCACTGCCGAAGCTAATCTTGGAGTATCGGCACCTACACAAAGCTCACGCCACCTTCCTCGCGGGAATTGCACACCATGTCAAAGACGGAATTGTTCACCCTACGTGGTAAGTTATAGTAAGTAGAACAATATAATAATCAACGTCCTATGCAAATCTAATAATTATTTCATAATGCAATTATATAAAAATACAGTTGGTATTTATTGACCTATTTGGGAAGTCCGTCGCCGGACCAGATAATTTTTCCCGAAGGTGAGCTGTCAACGGAGCGCTCATTACATACTCGTTTCCTTGATTAGGAGGCATGGCCTTGCCAATTAAAGGGGTCTAGCAACTGCTGGGCCACAGCCTGTCCTTGTTGTGGTTGTCTGCCACATTAAGATTTTCTGTATGGTTTTTTTTTATTACCATTATGATGGAAGAATAAGTCAGTGCTAGCTGTCCAGGGTGCTTCGGGCGATTGGAATTGCGGTACGATTTGGTTGACGCCACACGGGGAGGCTCCTTTCGTGTAACCCATTCCGTATGGTATTACAATAAAAAAATCCAAAATTGTTCTACTAAAGATGCAAACCTAGGGCAGTAATACTAACATGTCATAATGTTTAAACTCTCATAGAGGGATTTGTCTACAATAGTAGGTACTTGTGTTGTAATGTAATTATTGCGGGGTGCACAAGTCCTATCGCCAGTACAACATACCACAACTCACCGTAAGGATCCAGACAGCGGCAGCGACCGGTCGCATCGCGTCCAACAACCCGAACCTGCAAGCTATACCGAAGGCTCCGTACAAACTTGTCATGTACCCCGAAGGAGACGATAGCGGTAAGTTGTTTTGGCGCCTATCCTGAACCTGCAATGATTGGAGAGTTTCTCCAGCCATTGAACGTTGGCCATAAATTCTGAATATTTCTTTGTCTTTCGCGAGGTGTAAGAGCTCAGCAGCACTAAAAAATATTATCAATCATAATTTTAAGTACCTAACTTTTTTGTTTTTCTATCGTCTTTGCGTATACAGGTTTCAGCTTTTATGAAGCTGGCAGAAGACAGTCTGAAAGTTATGTAGAAATCTTATAAAAATCTCGTATTTATTAGCGCACTCCTCCGAAATGGTCTGACCGATTTTTATATTATTTTTTGTTTCGTCAACCACCAGTTTCAGTTAACAAAAATGTGATCAGTAGAATGTATAACCAGAGACCGAGCAGTTGTTGTTCCGGTCGGTGTACGTGGGTGGTGAGCGCCGGTGCCTGTTGGCGGCGGACTTCAGCCACGTGGAGTGCCGCGTGTTCGCCGCGGCCGCCGCCGACGGCCGCCTGCAGGCCGCGCTCGCTGCACCCACCGACCTCTTCAAACTCCTGGCTTCCCAATGGTGAAGCTTCCCTTGTACTACTCAACATTGTTGCTAAGGATTTGTACATCTCTAGATCATCCATTGAATCTTTATCCAATATATACTATAGAAAGTGCTGAGTTATAAGAGATGTTTCCAGTAAAGCCATCAATCAAGACATGTCACCAGGACTTGAAGCGGCGGTAACCTAATGGCTAAGGCGTCGGACTTGCGATCATGTGCTTGTCGGTTCGAAACCCACCCATTGCACTACCGACGTAAACCCACTCGTATTACAAGCATTTAGCTTAGTACCTACGAGGGGTTAACAAGAATACTAGTAATGTGCGACCCGTTGGAGTGGATTATACCCTTACCCCTCTCACACTGAAAGGAGACTCGTGCCCAGCAGTGAGGCAGTAATTGGGTTGATGATGATGATACATTGCCGAGCGTCACGGGTTTTTATTAATTATAGGTTGAAGAAACCGGAGACGGATGTGGGGGACGAGGAACGTGAGCGTACGAAGAAGTTGGTGTACGCGAGTCTGTACGGAGCCGGCACGCGCAAGCTCATGGAGATACTAAACGTAGACTACCAGCAGGCGCTGCAGGTCTCCGCCAGCTTCAACAGTAAGTTCCACACCGGTCAACTGGACTCATCCCCGCCTCGCACATAAAGTGGCGTAGGTACCTCGCAGGCAGGTACTTGTGTACAACTAGAGAAGCGTATCTACCTACACATTGCTTGTACAGTTTGTTCGAAATAAGTAAGCCGATCGGAAGTTGCCTGCAAGTGGTTTACAAGTGGCAAATTTTAATAGAAAGAGTCTGTGTTAAGATAGTTTGAGTTGTATATGTTTCACATTTCTTATTATTTTGTTTACTAATTTCTATATTTATGTAATTAAACACTTACCTAATTAAACGATTTTATTATCGCGGTAGTTCGGAACGGCTATCTTCCGATCGGTTTACTTATTTCGAACAAACTATACAGTAGTACTTTGGTATATGAGAACGCCCGAAAAGAGAGATGTAGGTAACCATCGATGTTTAAATGACAGGAACATTTCCATCACTGAAGTCGTTCGGTCGCAGCGTGGTGTCGCGCTGCCGGGCGGCGAGCGGCTGTGTGACGTCACTGTGCGGGCGCATGCGCACCCTGCAAAACATCGACAGTCCTCACTTGGAGCTCAAGGCGCAGGCTGAACGACAAGCTGTCAACTTCATTGTACAAGGTCACTAACACAGACGATCCAATCTCATCATTCACAGTAAAATATCCAGCCCACGCACACACACACGCACACACGCACGTGATACGTTAATGAAGTTTTGATAGACGTGTAGCGATGGCTCGACTCTGCTCGACTGACAAGATAAGGCGTAGTTTCGGTATACAGTTTGTTCGAAATAAGTAAGCCGATCGGAAGTAGTCTGCAAGTCGCTGCGCATCATTTTTACGTCAAAATCAGTAGCGCGCATGCGTGGTAATGGCGATGGCGCGAGGGGCGGGGTCAGCGCCTCTTCGCTGTTTCACTCAATCCTTAGTGTTCGATGCATAATTCTGTCTCGCTCCCCCAGTGCAAGTACATAGTGCCAAAAGTGCTACGCGTTGTGTTTATTTTGACGTTATTGTTGTTTAGTTCTTGGATATTGTTTTTGTTATTTCTCATTGCTAATGTATTATTGTGGTTTGACCTTGTTTGTTATTGCTGAAAAATGCCTAAACGCAACACTGTTTTGCAAATCTGTGGACTATTTAAAATTTAAATGACAATTTAATGATTTTGTGAAAATTCAAGTATGGATTTTATCAATAAAGCTATCCAGCAATATTACACGTAATGTTAAAAAAATATTTATCTTATTTTCGAAATTATTTGAATACCTTTCCGAAAACTAACACTTTATTACGCGACTGTAACTGCGCGGCCCCAGAAAACGGCTAACTTCCGATCGGCTTACTTATTTCGATCAAACTGTACGTGTGTGCGTGTAATTGTGTTTGTAAACGGTAAGGCGTAGTTTTAGCCGGCCTCACTTCTTTGTTCGCAAAGTTCCATCTTAACTTTTAATTTGATCTGAGTATCCAAGCTAAGTAATTTTGTAACTTTATTGCCCGTTTTTTAATGGATTTATCCCAGGTTCGGCAGCAGACTTGTGCAAGATAGCAATGATAATGTGTGAGGAGCGTTTGCGGGGTAGTACACCCCCCGTGGACGCACACCTAGTGCTGCAAATACATGACGAGCTGGTGTGGGAAGTACACGACCAACATGTGGACAGAGCTGCAGGTTTATATCTCTTTTCATTAAACTAAAAAACATACTTACCCGTAGGGATGCAGGTTCGAATCCGGCCCGAGATCGTTTTTTTTCTTTCGCTTAAAGCTATATCACTAAAAAATTAATTAAAGCGGTTTGCCTGTAATCGGCATATATCTGTGAATGCATGTCCATATTATTCTGCACGCAAAAATGATTTTATTTTAGTTGTAATAAAGCAAGTGATGGAGGGGTGTGGGCGACAGTGCGGCTTGGCGGTGACGCTGCCGGTCGCCATCAGTGTCGGCAAGAACTGGGGCCAGATGCACGACTACACACAAACACAATAAAAATAAATTTCCTTAAAATGTCTTGTTTAATACCCATCCATATACAATTTACGTATTCAAATTGGTTTCGTAATTGGACGTAGTTAAACAGAAAGGACTCAATCCACACAATGTCACTTTTGAGTGATTGAAGTTTCAGCTGTGATTTCTCTAACACAAGTTTTTTTTTTTTAATTTTTGACCCTTATTATTGACAGGAGAGTTTATATTTTATTTGTCTATCAAAATAATGATATATTTTGCAATACATTACGAGATATTAACAGTAGTACGGTGGCATATTTAACTCGGCCATTGTGTGGATTGAGTCCTTTCTGCTTAACTACATCCAATTGTAAACACATATTACCCAGTATTTTTTTATTTTAGACAGATTTATTGCATACAGACAACTCCAGCGCATTCTTTTACATAAATTTGTGCAATTTAATAAATAATCAAACGCGCACAATATTGTTCTGGTAGATAGGAGTACTTATGTGTGCATTAATACATGACGGAAGGTAGCCGCTGTGACGTTCCTATACTTTACCCTTTCAGCTTTAAGGGTATTACATCGCTCAAATCCCAAAAACACCCTAGGTTTAAAGAAGTTTCTAGATGAATCCTTATGCGCCTTTGCCATATAAAAAATATATGTTATACTTAAGGTCATCACAAATAAATTGTATTGTTTAATTTTTTCATAAAATTGCCCCATTTTTTTAAAATAAATCGAAGAAAATAGTCCTTTTCCAAACTAAATTGCATTTTGTCTCTTTAACCGCTTAATAGTTTGTCATAAATGTTATACCAAAAAATTTGTAATAACACACTTAACAACTTGTATTGTTTAATTTTTCCTATTTCTTTGAATATTTTTAAATAATAAAGAAAAACCCGAAACTTCACTAGCGCCCCCCGTGAAGCACCCCCGCAATGCCCGTGATGAATACTCAGGACGCGAATATCAGTGTCTCGACGACTCTTGCGACGGGTGGGCTGTACGTGCGTTATTGTTTGCAAATAAATTACAAAAGTGATGATTTTTGAATGATTTTTGAATTAAGCAATATCGTAAATAGTACAAATATAAATATTACGTAGAAATTAAGTTTGTAAATATATTTAAAGTTGTTTATAATTTTGTTTTTGTTCTTGATCATTATCATAGATTAACCATAGTGAAATGAAATCTACGGGCGCACTCCTTTGTCTGGCTCTAAATGCCGACAATCTTTTTTAATCATTTTAATTCGGATTATACATAATAATCATGTTATCCAAAGTTTGAATGAACCTCGGAGTACCTAAGTAGGTACCGACTGAGATACTAGTTTATCTGACCTCGTAAGTAAGCTGACCTTTTATTGTACGAAAGTCTATATAATGCGAGCTCAGCTTATATGTATAACAAGCTATACCTACATCACCAGTACAAACTGATCGCTTATTGTACGGACAGTCTATACAATGCGAGGTCAGCTTATACTGGATACCTAGGTTTAACAAGCTATACATAATCACCAGTACAAGCTGACCCTTTATTGTACGGAAAGTCTTTACAATGCGAGATCAGGTCAATAGGAGTTGCGTATTTTCATGTCACCAAAAGTCGTTATTCCCCTCTTTATCGAGACGTATTTCAAAATCCAAGATGGCGCACATCATTTAAATAAATTGATATGGGTGTCAATTTCGAGGTACCTTGGGGTACTGATGATGAAAATGGCATTGATTTTGTAATCCAAGATGGCGGACATTATTTTTCTTTATAAATTGATATGGGTGTCAATTTCAAGGTTTATCGGGATGCTTATTACGAAAATGACATTAATTTTGAAATCCAAGATGGCGGACATTATTTTTCTTTATAAATTGATATGGGTGTCAATTCCAAGGTTTATCGGGATTCTCATTACGAAAATGACATTAATTTTGAAATCCAAGATGGCGGACATTATTTTTCTTTATAAATTGATATGGGTGTCAATTTCAAGGTTTATCGGGATGCTAATTACGAAAATGACATTAATTTTGAAATCCAAGATGGCGGACATTATTTTCTTTATAAATTGATATGGGTGTCAATTTCAAGATTTATCGGGATGCTAATTACGAAAATGACATTAATTTTGAAATCCAAGATGGCGGACATTATTTTATTTATAAATTGATACCTATGGGTGTCAATTTCAAGGTTTAACGGGATGCTAATTACGAAAATGACATCAATTTTAAAATCCAAGATAGCGAACATTATTTTACTAAATATTGATATGGGTGTCAATTTCAAGGATTATCGGGATGCTAATTACGAAAATGATATTAATTTTGGAATCCAAGATGGTGGACATTATTTTTCTAAATACCTACATAAATTGATATGGTTGTCAATTTCAAGGTTTATCGCAATGCTGATTACGAAAATGATATTAATTTTAGATATATTTCAAGGCGGACGTTATCGTAATTAGCATCCCGATAAACCTTGAAATTGACACCCATATCAACTTCGACTTCGACTTTGACTTTGACTTCGACTTACGAAACTTTCTGCATTTCATGCATGTTTGTTTGCATGTATTTTTCTCTGTAAAGAGAAACAAACATGCACGTCGTTACACTTTTAAGTGTCGTTTTTTTCCGTCTAGTCCCCTTTCGCAACGCGCGATAAGGAACTTCGTTCCAAAAAGTAAAGTGAATAATTTATCATGTAGTAGCACCCACACTCAATTTGATGAATGTTGAAAGCCAGCTCATCCTAGCTATCTCCGTTTCTGAAAATCTAGAAGGACTTACCTGATCATCATCAGACCCTCAGAATGTATCATGTAGTAGCACCCACACACAATAAGATGAATGTTGAAAGCCAGCTCATCCTAGCTATCTCCGTTTCTGAGGACCTATAAGCACTCACTTGATCATCATCAGACCCTCAGAATGTATCATGTAGTAGCACCCACACACAATAAGATGAATGTTGAAAGCCAGCTCATCCTAGCTATCTCCGTTTCTGAGGACCTATAAGCACTCACTTGATCATCATCAGACCCTCAGAATGTATCATGTAGTAGCACCCACACACAATAAGATGAATGTTGAAAGCCAGCTCATCCTAGCTATCTCCGTTTCTGAGAACCTATAAGCACTTACTTGATCATCATCAGACCCTCAGAATGTATCATGTAGTAGCACCCACACTCAATTAGATGAATGTTGAAAGCCAGCTCATCCTAGCCATCTCCGTTTCTGAGAACCTATAAGCACTTACCTGATCATCATCAGACCCTCAGAATATATCATAATTATAGTGGCACCCGTATTCAATTATATGTAAATATAAATAAATATTTTAAGCCAGGTCACCCTAGTTATTTTCATTAGGTACTAAAGTAATATGTAGAAAGGTGTAGGTATCCCTTATTTCAAAATAATAGAATTACCTATAATAATTATAGATGTAGGTAACTCGTACAAGACTTTTATCTAGAGGAACAAAATGTCTTAAATCTTTCAGAGAACGAATAAAATAGGTAAATACGATGACGACACTGCGACATATCTGTATTCTTGCTTAATCTTCAGTTCCTTTTATTGAGTACGATCAAATGTCGATAGATGGCGCTGAAGTAACAAATACTAGCACAAAAACCCGAATCCTCAAGGTCATTCGGCAATGTAATACCCTTAAGTATTTAGCATTTAAAAACCACTAAACGAAATTTACCTTTATTTTCTGTAAACGATTTTAGTTAACATCTCAATATTTTACTTTTTTCTTTAGTTTTGCTGAATCTATATACCTACGACACATTGCACTTTACTGTAACTTTAACTTCTGCAAAATACATACATCATTAGCATGCATATAGTATGAGGAAAATTAAGTACTACTTTGTGTTTAGTCCGCAACTGGTTTACTCAGATAATTTCTGTGTAATATAAAAATAATTTTGTGCATTTTGTGTCGACTTTAGCTGCTGAGAAGTGCGTAATAACGAGTGCATCTCACAAAAAAAATAATTCACTTAACTAAAATACAAATAAAATTGAAGATAAATTATTGATCTTTCCTGTAATTAAAATTGTTGCATTGGGACATGAACAACTTAAATGCTCTGTGGGTAATTAAATACCTTTGTTCCCATCCATAGCATCCATTAATAATGACCCGTCAATGCATACAGTTTCCTCATGAGGACATAACAATAGATTTTGCATTGTGTCTACAATATGCCGCTTGACGGGTTAATATTTATTTAAATAAACCTTATAATTATCATGTATAAATAGTTTACTTAACTATTAATACATGATTTTGTCAGATTTTCTTCATGCTTGCAGAGCTTTTATAATCTACATACATTCTATTTTAAAAAGCATGCTTTACACTTAATTAACGTTGACGTATTCAGTGGGTAATAAGTCTTCTTATCCGGATTGTTGCGTATTTTGTGAAGGAAATATCGTACTCACAAAATGTACCTATTGAATGAATACAAGCCTCATATCAGCCTGTGCCTTCCACCATTAGGCTTCGGAACAGATTACTATCAAAAATGAATTGGTAACTAAATAATGCGTAAAACGGCCGTTATTAGGAGTGGTCCATTTACCTCGCTAATGTGTCCTCTTGCGCACCTCACTGCGCAATAAAGCGATGGGTATACGGCACCGGTGGGAGCGGTGGCCGGTCCAGCGGATCATTATCTAGGACGATCTGTAGGTAATCCGCTTCTTCACTGCCTTCCCGTATCCGACGCTCCCCGTATGGAAGCGCGGTGCCGTATGACTCTGTGGATTACCTACAGACTGGTACAAGATTGTGATTCACATGCCGCATCGCCGCGGTAGGCGGATCAGCGCCATTTCGAGTGTCAATCGCCTAAATGTATCGCGATGAGGGTGAAGAGGCGGTGATTCTTGATCTCGGCTCTATGAACGGGTAAACCATGAATGCCATCGTTACCGGCATTTTGATTGTTCTCAAACATGATACGTCTGCGCAGAGGGTTCCTGTGGTGCTGGCGGTGATGCATCATTGTGTAGCGAGACATCTCGCGAGGATATCTACGGAGGACACTGCGATATTAGTAGTGCAATAAGACAGTGGTTTAACAATTGTTTTGACTATACGGTAATAAAATTTATAACAACATTTTAAAATGATTCATTAGTAAACTCTGCTAAGCCATTTGGGGAAAACAGGAGTGATGGTATTTTATATTTTATTCAGTTTTGGTTAATCTATACTATTAATATAAAAAAGACAGTTTCATTTGTTTGTTTGTAATCAATAAACTCTGAAATAACTCATTGTTGAAATGCAAAATTACCTCACTACATCCAATTTATGCCTATTGAGTCTCCTCTTAAAATCGTCGTCTTCGCCGCCCCACTCCTCGAATCTATTGGAATACCCATTGGCCATAACATATTGGTCAGCCTTGATACCCAGCACGCCTCCTACTAATTCCGGGTAGGGAAGCACGTATCGGAACTTGTCGATACTGGCGCTCATGTGGCGCGGCTCGCTAATGCACGCGTACAGGTTGCTCTCGTCCAGTGGAAGCAGGTCCACGTCATGCAGGATCAGACAAGGGAAGTTCTCTTTGATTGCCTGCTTTGCTGCTATGTTGTAGAGGGCACCTTTATTCCATGGCTTCTCATCTTGTTGCTCTGAAATATATATTCTGTAAAAAAAAGTTTTATGTACCTTTGTCAGTTTTATATTCCAAAGTATTAGGCAGCTACACAATTACTATGATTAAGTTATATCATAATCGTTTCATCATATTAGCATATCGCCAGCCATGCCATGTTGAACGCATGCCTCCCCTAAAGATCACCAACCATCTCGGTCTTGGGCAGCTTGCAATCCATCCGCTGCTAGCCACCTTCTTCAAGTTATTCAACCTATTGCCATAAAGGTTTACTCCAAATGTAATAGATAAAAAAAAGCTAATTGTACTTCGAAAACAAACAAAGGAATAGCAATAATGGGTCTAATATTTATAATATTATATAGCTGGTTAATAAAAATCTTGAACTTTTTTGTTGATAGAATCTAAATTTTTGATAAGATTACTTAAAAGGTTACTTAATATAGAAATTATAACAGATTCTGTTGGGCTGATAGCACTGAAATGCATAAATGTAAAAAACATTTTACATAACATACCATCACATATTGTGTATTCCTCATTTCACCAGTATGTTAAGGTCTCATGTAACTGAGGGCGAGCCTGATCTAGGAATTGAATCAGGTTCAATTCCCAGGTCTTCCTAGTCCAAAAATCTTTTCAAAAACCAAAAATTAATACTCACTTGTAATGTATGTTTTGTTTCCTTAAAAAGTTGTGCATGTAGGGCAGGAAAATGTTTAATTGATTCTGTCTGTTCCTGTATGTTACCAGGACGGCAACACTGAACAGTGGGTTGCAGTGTTCAGGTGTATAACTACCATTCACTATTCCTTTTGCAGAGAAATCATCATATTTCATGGGTACCTCCACATTCAGTGTAGTTTTTGTACTTCTAAGTAATTCATCATAGGTACAATCTGGTTTAGATTTATGGATCACCAGTGAAGGTACCGTCTTCCTGTATAGTTGGGTTTCTATAACCTGAATAGGTAGATGTGGATAGCTGTATAAGCCATATGTTGCAATAAAGCTGAAGATTGCTTTAATAGCTAGTCCAATGAATATGCAAGTGATAAAACGAAGGTGCAGTATTCTGAGAAAACAAAGAAGAAATCATTAAACTTAAATGAGATCAGCGTTTTGATATAAGCATTCTAGGGTAAACATACAGCCTTATGCACAAAATTATTTTATTTTTATTTTAGTAAATTATTTCGCTATATTATTACAGTCGACATGTTCGGGTTGTAAGCTCCAAAATCCAGGGTTTCAGCCTTCTTGTCCTGGCTACCCGTTTTTCGAGATGGCAACCCTAGGTCCAGGACCTGTATATATTATTATCAAAATTCAATTATAACTTCTTGTGACTTGACCACGATTATGTGACCCCACCGACCCTGGCGCCACAGCTGGATCCGCCCCTGAGAGTACTAACCTGGTTGTCAGAGTCTGTTTCGGCATGATTAAAATATATCCCTGAACATTCCAAACTCCTTCTGTCTGGAATTAAATGATTGTGTTTAGAAACGATCCACTAAAGTACTACATATTAATCTTAGTCTTATTCTAATATAAATTGCGTTACTTTTCCTCTTTTTAACCTATACTTTGTCATTGTTTATTTTCAAAGGCAGTAAAATAACATTATCTTACCGAGTGCAGTCCACTTTAAACCTATATCAAGCTGTCATGATGTATCAGTGGCCAGTCCAAATCAAATTTTTACTTAGCAAATAAAAATCACAATTTACATAATAAAATTGTATTTTGTTTATGGCAGGCAGACGGTGACATTAGTATAATACAGCTAAAAAGTAAGCTAAATATTGACGGCTAGTCGGCTAACGTGACGCAGGACAAGACGAAGACAGATAACAGCAGTGTGACCAGATTACTTTTTCCAAAAATACCGAGACACCTCCAAAAAAATACTGAAATATACCTTCGCAGGGCAGTTATCCCAGTAAAAATACTGATTTTCTTTAGGCTAAGGCGTCAGCCTAGGGCGCAAAATTCAATTTTTCTTGGTTTTTCGGAAATTATTCGGCTATATTACATTCTGGGTACGTACACACGGCTACAGGTCAACACATCCATTATAAGCTGATCTCGCATTGTATAGGCTTCTCCTACAGTAAGAGGCTAGCGTAAACTGGTTTTGTATAGCTTGATGTGTAGCCGTGCGTACTATCCAAATATACATTAATCTATGGTACGTACATAATAGTAAAATTGCGACACCAACAATAACTTATTTACGATTGAGTATTCTGCTATAACACATTCTACAATAAGCTATTGTTAATGTCGCAATTTCTACTGGGCCAGCACATCAAGTTGTCACACAAAATGTCAAATTTTCTCAGTTGATTTTGAACTTTATATTCAACAATTTAAGGTTTAAAATCATTTGGAGAAATTTGACAGTTTTGTATACCTGGACCTGCTGGCGACTGTACATACCTAGAATGTGTTGTAGCTTGTAGCCAAATAATTTGCGAAAAACCAAGAAAAAAAAATTTTTGCGCCCGAGGCTGACGCTTTAGCCTTAAAGCTTACTAGGAATGTGAGTCGCACATTACAGTTTGTTCGACATAAGTAAGCCGATCGGAAGTTGTCTGCAAGTGGTTTACAAGTGGTAAAGTTTAATAGAAAGAGTCGGTGTAAAGATAATTAGAGTCGTATATGTTTCAAATTTCTAATTATTTGGTTTACTAAATACAGAATGATATGACTGCCTCATTAGTCTAGTGGTCCTAAGAGCGACTGCTACGCTAGGGGTCCTGGGTTCGATCCCCGGGTCGTTATTGGGTTTTTCTATGAAATTCCCAGTAGCAGCTCGGAGTCTGGATTTGTGCCCGGTTAATGGCAATAGGCTCGCCCCCTATTACATGGGACCTAAACATACCGGCGAAATGTGGGTGTACATTGTTACACCTCTGCCTAACCCTTCGGGGAATACAGGCGTGATGGTATGTATGTTTATGTTATGTATTAAAATACTTAATTAAATTTATTTTTTTATTTATTTATTACGATTTTATCACTGCGGTAGTTCGGAACGGCTAACTTCCGATCGGCTAAATCGGCTTAGTTATTTCGAACAAACTATACACACGGCTACAGGTCAACCCATACAAATCCATTAGAAGCTGATCTCGCATTAAATAGGCTTCCCCTACTATAAGAGGCTAGCGTAAACTGGTTTTGTATAGCTTGATGTGTAGCCGTGCGAACTAGTATTGGTGCAAGGCTGGTTGTATTAAAACACGTGTGTGTGGGTTGACGTCGGTAGTGCAATGGGTGGGTTTCACCGGCAGCCATATGATCGCAAGTCCGACGCCCTAACTTTTAGTCTATCGCCACTTCGAATTATTTAAAAAGTACCCATAAAATGTACCCGAATGGAAAATCTATGTCCTTTCTGTGGTTTTACTAGGTATGCCCTAGTTTTAAATGATAGATAACTAATCAAGGAATTCAGGACAGAGTTGATAACATTTATATTAATTATTTTTCTATTATTCATATTATTATTTCTTTTAAATGCGAGTAGTTCCCATGCATTTAACATGTATGTATTGTTATTTCAATAAAGTAGGTCCTTACAAAGCACACCGCGCCTGTATTCTCTGAAGGGGTTATTCGGTATGTTAAAATCTCTTCACACTCTTCACAGACTACTGGATGATGATTTTTAAGCACAAACTTCGTACTCAGTTGTGATACTTTATAGTTTTGATGTAGCAATTCTTACTGCCACGAACCTAGAGTTCTAGGTAATAGATGTAAAAATTGGGAAAAACAAAAAAAAATGAATCATATTATTATTTCGTTTTTATACTACTCATCTGCGATGCTCAAATCAAAGTTTTTAATACTATTAGTTGTGTTTACAAATTCTATTTGATGTACAGTTTGTTCGAAATAAGTAAGCCGATCGGAAGTTAGCCGTTCCGAACTACCGCGGTGATAAAATCGTATAATTAAGTGTTTTAATACATAAATATAGAAATTAGTAAACAAAATAATTAGAAATGTGAAACATATACGACTCTAATTATTTCTACACCGACTCTTTCTATTAAAATTTGCCACTTTAACCAACTTGCAGACAACTTCCGATCGGCTTACTTATTTCGAACAAAATGTAGCAATTTTTATTGCGATGGGCGCTAAATTCACCATTTCTCGGAACTTGAATGTATTATGGTTAGTTCGAAATAACTGTGCGCGTCTGAAGCACACAGTTATTAGAAGTCCGGGTTTGGGTTCGTGATTATTTTCCTTATAAATTTTGTTACATAAGTAAGCCACGGCCACACATAAATCTATGAGAGTGTATATAATATAAGTAAAAAATAAAAATGAATGTGGCGCCCAAACCGAGACAACCCACCTTAAACAATAATTATGTCCTTGGCATGTGTCCTAGTTTCTGAACAAAATAGTAGTTGATAATGGCAGTTCTCATTTTCTATATCACTAATGATTATGATACATTGGTCTACCTACCTATACTGCCCTACCTATTGCTATTGTAACAATTTTTATCAAAGACTAGCTTTCCGCTCGCGGCTTCGCCCGCGTGGAGCATAATGTCTTGTCATTTTACGGTATATTAAATAGCATATGTCACTCAGGAATAATGTGGCTTTATATTGGTGAAAGAATTTTTCAAATCGATCCAGTACTTTCAGAGCCTATTCAATGCAAACAAACAAACTAACAATCAAATATTTCCTCTTTATAATATTAGTTTATAAGTTTAGTCATTTGCACGTACAATTTTATTGGTCAGTCATAAATCAGTCAGTTCGTTCAGTTGACGTCTTGACGACCTGTCACGCCACAATAAGCGACAAGAGGGTGGGGCTGGCAGTAGTGTAGTGGCACCTCAGACTAATAGTGGCACCGGTGGCACGTCTTGTCGTCGTCACCAAAGACACAATACACTATTGTAATGTCGTCACCTCGGAGTCTATGCTCTTTGGCATAATTATAAGTCACGTCTGATTTACGATTACGATTTGTAAACAAACCATCTGACAGCCATTATTTTGATACTTTGACAGAAATAAATATGATTTTATGAACTTATGTTATTAAGTGCTTTCTGTAGTGTTTTTTTGGTGATCAGTGAGCAAAAGTTACCATGTCGAGAAAAAAAACATCTAAAAAAATAAAAGGAGATCATAATTCGCTCGTATGTAGACCGTTAGATACTTACAGTGAAATATTATTATTTCTAGAGAATCCTCCACCTTGGAGGTCTTTATGCAAAGAGTTGACGCCGCATAGTAAAACTGTAATACGAAACATAGAAGTAAATAGAAATTACATTCATCAATCGCTCGAAACACCGGAACATTTCTGCCATTTCGATCCGGATAGTGAAGAACCCAGACGATATGATCCTAAAAGCTTACGCAAAACTTTGGTGTGTCACGATATGGCAAATGGATATCACGACGACTGGTAATTATACAAACTTATCAATAAGTAATTGGTCAGCAAAGTGGAGAATGTTGAAGATTAGTTGGTCTTTTTTTTCAGTATAATTGATGGAACTGGTAATTTTGAGGCTTATACATTCTACAACTGGGCTGGAATAGATATATTTTGTTACTTTAGTCACCACTTGATTACAATACCTCCACTGGGGTGGATTAATATTGGACATGCTCATGGTGTTAAAGTCTTAGGTAAGTATTCAATGATATGTTAAATTGTTTCACATTGTAATTACTACATAATGTATTTCTGTTACAACTATAATGTATACATATATTAATAATTCTGACAATAATCCAATTCCAAGAATACCACTGGATACCCTGTTATTAATCAACTCATAAGTTCTATATGTATATTTAAGTCCAGTTAACATAAAATTTATATTGAGTATCATGCAATTAATAAAAAAAAACGTAGCTACAGCTTACTCGATTTCCTACCAATATTATTAAAACTTTTAACTTTTAGAGTTTGTGAAATAGGAAATTTGTGTAATCCACATCCATTTTTAGTAAAAAAAGTGTCTTATATAAGTGTAAGTTTATTGATCAATCTATCCTATTACAGTATTATTAACATTGATGTAAATTAAATAAATATTTGTATGGCCCACTCTGATGTTGCAATGCTAGGAAAATGCACATTAAGTCAAAATTCCCAATTAAAATTATGTTTGCAATGAATGAGTTGAATTTTACCAATAATAATAATACCTAATAAGTAAGAAAAAAGCCAGTTAATGGACCTAAGTTGAAATGAAATGAAATGATATTTATTTCTGTAAATAGATCTTTTAAGACACTTTTACAAGTAGTTTTTTTTTTTTTTTTTTTTAACTAGATGGCGTCGACGTTTCCTATCTGACGACCTCTGAGAAGAAACGTCGAAACAAACTCAGAGAATCATGGTCTCTTTTAAAGTCCAGACAATAGTTATATTATATGCGAGTTCAATGTAGGGACAAATCTGAACAGGCCTTTTGAAGAAAGAACCATACCAGCTTTGAGTTGACCTGTCCTAACTGACGGAACGCATACATCAGTCATCGTGTAGCTCAACCATTTTTTAGGGAGCCTAACGACCCAACGTACAACGATACCAGATCAGCAAGACATTTGCGTAGGTCATGGGAAATACTCAAAACTTTCAAGTTCAGTTTCAGTTTCAGTTAGTAAGCTATGTAATGTTAGCTTATTCTCCTTCTGGAATTCTAAAAAAAAATATTATTTTTGTATTGCTATTATAGGGACAGTAATTACGGAGTGGGCAGAAGGTATCACATTTTGGGACCAAGTGTTGGTTTCGGAGAATGAGTATCAGAACTTAGCTAATGCTCTGGTTGCCATTGCTAAAACTCTCAAGTTTGATGGATATCTTCTAAATGTCGAGAACAAGGTGTTTATTAATTTTTTTTTTCATGTTGTAGATAACATTTAACAGATACATTACTCAACATTACTTAAGAGGAGTGTCTCCCTGATCAGAAGTTATTCCGTAGCACTGCGCGAGCGCGCGCGCAATACAAAAACAATTATCCATGCATAGCTTTTATATTTGGCAATTTGTTGTATAAATTGGTTGGTATTACAATTTTTGGAACTTATAACTTATAAATCATGATGATCACTGTCACCAATATAATGTATTGCATACATTATATTGATAACAGTGATCAGTTTTAAACTGATTTATTGTCATAAAAAGTAGCATAAAATTGTGATTGATATCTTTAAGTATGTATGGGCCCCCAATTTAAGAATAATGGAATTTTACATTATGTATGTATATTTGTTATATGAAGGGTTAACTTATTATTTTAACGGAAATCCATCAACTCCAGTTACAGATTATACCTATTATGCCCCGCGTCTCGCGAGCCATCAGGAACTCTCAAACGCCAATATACTGATACCATAAAGTTATTATTAGGTACTCAATCATGCATAGGTACTAATATCATTGCTTTTATTATTTTATCCTTATAAATTGTTGCCCCAGTATTTCCTCCTGTAGGTACCTACGTAATTAGTATATGTAGTTAAGTATGTTTACAAACATCAATTTTCGCAGATATATTTACACAAACAAACCACCTAGACTTAGGCCAATTACCTGTATGGGATAACAAATATGAATATGTGTTGAATGTTTGAATTGCACCCACAAACCGTGCCGTAGAAATGGAGGGCCCAGCCACTACGCCAAAAGTGTCAATGTATGCTCCTCTTAAGAGGATACGAGTAGTCTCCGCTCCGCGCTCCATACAAAAGTATTTTCATTACACGGTTAAAAAGTTACACGAACTTGATAATGATTGGTAATGAGATTGGTAATGTTCGATGAAAACAACCCAACTTTATGATAGTTTTTCAAGATATGTAATGTATCAATCTCCAAACGGAACAAGAAATATGCGCAAAATTGTTGCAAATGTATTGTTGTTTCACCTCTCGAGCACGCGTTCGCACCCAGAGGGATAGAGACAGCTACAACAGTACAACATTGTTGCGTTCTCGAGGGACACTCCTCTTAAGAACGTATCCTTAAATAATTAAGCCGCTTTTCTTCCCACGTTATAAGTACAATATTTTGCTTGTAGGTATCGAAACCCGACATGCTATTGGAGTTCGTGCGGTACTTTCATAATCTGCTGCATCAGGAGCTACCTCATGCGACGTTGGTGTGGTACGACAGTGTCACCGTGCAGGGCAATCTCAACTGGCAGAACAAGCTCAATGAAAAAAATAAGTACGTTTCAATCATAGGCGCATCGCAATGTATTTTATATCAAACACAAGAGGGCTATAGACGACGGATTCAATTATAATTATTTTTCTTCATATTTTCCTTTTAACTATCTACGATATGTGGACATTACGATTACGATACAGTTTACGACGATGCGACAGATACGACATTCAATGTTAAGTATGATATGTACGATTGCGTTTAGTAAAATAACAAACCCAAAGTACTTAATACCTACACAATTTTCGGGAATAAATCGCTGATTTAATGCGTTATCCAGTACGAAAGTATGTGTAATGTACATTGTACAACGTTCAATATGTACTGATATGGCTCATCAATAATATTTGTGGGATGATTGTAGAGCGTTCTTTGACCTTTGCGATGGCTTCTTCACGAACTATTCGTGGACGGTGGAAGACGTGACGTACAGCGCGGAGCTGGCCGAGGAGCGCTGCACCGACCTGTTCATAGGTATGGACGTGTGGGGACGCAACTTCTTCGGCGGCGGACAGTTCAATACTCAGCAAGTTCGTGCTTTTTCATATAGTTATGTCATGTAGAAGGTTTTCCCGTCTCTGCTGCGTCGCCTACCGATTAAAGCCACCTTTATTTGTGTACCTGTACCACCTGTACCGGGCGTTCGAGTCCGTTGGCAGACTCATGTCTTTCTCTGACCTACTCGAGACTAGGTGGGGTTGAATAGGAAATCCTAAAGGGCTAGTAGGCTCTGGTGCGCGTATTACTATGTATACAAAATTTTTCTGTAACTTGTAAGTGTAGAAATTATTTCTAAAACGAATTAAAAATGCGTCAGGCAATAAAAGTGGCGCATGCGGTGGGGTGCTCGGTGGCACTGTTCGCGCCGGGCTGGACGTACGAGGCGCTCACCTCGGACAAGAGCGACAGTAACTGTGTGGCCATGGCTGAAGACCTGACCACCTACGAACAGTTCCTGCTGCGAGACCGCGCCTTCTGGGGCAGCATCTGGCCCTTCTTGAATACCCACGTGCCCTGCCACCTACCTTTCCAGACGTCTTTCTGCAGGGGGCAGGGCAAGAAGCGGCGCCTGTATGGAGAGGTATAGTAATAGTAGACATCGCTCGTGAGTAGTTTACTCGTCAGTGTAAGTCAATGTGAGCACAAACCGTTCGTAGGTGCTGAGTCCGAGTCCGTGGTTCAACCTGCGGCACCAGCAGTACCAGCCTAACTCCGCGCACGGCCCGCACTGCTACCTGCTCAGCTCCGCCGAGAACATCATCAAGATGACCCGCGCCGTGCAGTATAAGGACAAGAAGGGCATCATCCGGTACCGCAGCTCCTTCCAGATGACCCGCAACGAGGTGCGTCCCGGCGCCAAGGAGGAGCCCTCGCTGCGCCTGGACGCCAGCGCCGACAGCTTCAGGGACTACGACGAGGACACGGACACCACCTTCAGGTCCGACGAAGCCATCGCCGCGCCCGAAACGCACACGGTCTCCGGGACGACCAGCTTGACGGACGCGATCAGGAACCTGTTCAAACAGACGCCTTCCGAACCGTTAGACCAAGGATTTGACAGCCGACAGGCCGCCGCGCCCGAAGCGGTGCAGGAGCCGCCCGAGGCCGGGCCCGGGCCCAGCAGGCGCTCCATGCAGCAGATGTCCGTGCACCTGCACCTGGGCGCCGCCGACAAGACGCGCTACTGCCTGGCCTACGTGGGCGACGAGCGCGAGTGCCTGCAGCTGTTCTGGGAGGACAGCTTCACGGGCGGCGCCTGCCTCAAGGTGAACGCCAGCGACCACCTGTGCCCGGAGCACAGGTTCACGCGCCTGTTCTACTGCGACTTCGAGTGCGAGGACACGCTCATATTCTGCGTGGTGACCAAGGCGCTGCGCCAGTACGGCGAGCAGACGCTCAACGTGACGCTGGGCATGCGCAACGCGCAGGAGCAGGAGCTGAGCGTGGTGCTGACGGGGCGCGACCTGGCGGCGGGCGCGGCGCTGGGCGCGGCCGCGGCCGGCATCCACTACCTGTACCCGCTCCACACCCGCGACGCGCAGGTGCTCACGGACCTGCGCACCTACCTGCTGCTCAACCAGCCAGACTTCTACGTGCCCATCGACAACTGCTTCGGCTGGGTCGTCAGGTTTGTCTGCACTCTACTACCTACATTGTATTCATTTGGGGGATTCTAGAGACGTCTGTCTAGATGCTTTTCTAAGTTGACTATGAAGGCTCCACCAATCGGCAGTTAGGTTGTACAGCAACACAGATTAGTAATTAACTTCTGCCTTATCGATCGAGGGTTCGATGCCCGCACTAAACAAATCTGTATGGCCTACAACAGGTATTTTTGGGTTTATTCTAGTGAAACTTATATTTGTACTTGCTGCTACAATACTGGAGAAAATCCAGGGGCGCAATTTTTTTTTATTCTATGTACATGGCAGTAGAAATTGTGACATCAACAATAACTTATTCACAATCGAATATTAAAACTTTCGCTTAAAAATCGTTATCGTAGAACGTGTGACGAACAATTTGCGAAAAAACTGAAAGACTAGGCTTAAGGTTAAACGTTCAGCCATGGGCGCCAAATTCAATAGAAGATTTTGATGTAAATTGATGACGATTTATGTATGTCGATCTATTAATGCATTTGTGAATTTGTTGTTGGAGTGCCATAAATAAATAAATTATATTTATAACATACCTATCTACTAGAATGTGTTTTATATAATTATTTGCAAAAAACCAACAACAAAAAAATGATTGGTGTTTAAGGCTGACCGTTCAGCCTCAAACAGTATAGTTGTGTTGTTGTGGACAGGTACTACGAGATGAGGGTCCCGGGCTCCCGCGTGCTGTCGGTCTCGGTGCGCACCGGCCTGCCGCAGGGCGCCATCCTGCTCGGCCACTTCGGCGTCTGTCGCAAGATGTAAGTAGTGCCAACACTTGTTCACACATTTACATTATCTCTCACTTTTTAGGGTTCCGTAGTTGAAAAAGGCGTCGTTACAGCAGTGTTGCCATATCGTCCAATAAAAAAAATATGAGTAACTGTTTCTATAGGGAAAAGTGAATTTTAATACCTACTAAGGAACTCCAACTGAGCGAAATCTGATTCGCGCTTCGGTGATACAAACCATCACGCCTGTATTCCCCGAAGAGTTAGACAGAGGTGTACTAATGTACACCCATATCGTCGATATGTTCAGGTCCCATGCAATAGCCTATTGCCACTAACCGGGCACAAATTCAAACTCGGAGCTGCTACTAAGAATTTCATAGAAAAACCCAATACCACTGGTCGACCGGGGATCGAACCCAAGACCTCTAGCGTAGCAGTCGCGCTTAGGACCACTAGAATAAAGAGCCACCTTGGGTGATTATTAATTATTTATGGTATTTTATTAATTATTAAGCTTACTTCTATCTAACCAAAGAAATGTCTTTTTGTTTTGCTCTAAAGACAGAAGAAAGAATGAAGTCATGGCGTTCCTTCTATACTGTGACGAGACCGCGAAGCTGAGCTGTGCTCACCCTTGTGCACGAGCGAGGAGCGTGATTATATTGTATTGTAGTACATTTATATTGACGTACGTATACATTACGTCATGAGATGATAATAATTATGCCTATTATGTTATACGATTTTATATTTTTATGTACTAATGTACGAAGATTTTAATACAAATAAATATTTTGTTACATACCTGTTTATATTGGTTTGTCTTCCTGGTTATTGAAATCTAGAGAGATGTCGATTCTTCTAGAATGCCTTTTTTCTTTAAGGCTGAAGCGTCAGGGTTGGGCGCGAAATTCAAATTTGTCTTGGTTTTTGGTTAATTTTTGGGTTATATCACATTCTAGGTGCACGGCAGTAGAAATAAGGACATCAACAATAACTTATTCACAATTGAGTATTAAAATTGTGAATAAGTTATTTTGATGTCGAAATTTCTACTGCCATGTAGAATGTTATATAGCCGAAAAATTTGCCAAAAACCATGAAAAATTTCAAGTCCGGAAAATTCTTATGGATCGCCTGCGACAAGTTATGTCGTAAACACAACACTTGTCTTCCCATGCCCTATAGTCACGACCATGGCCAAGGTTGTAGTAACCACGCGCCCCCCACCAGTGTCAGGGACATTGTGTGGTTCGGCGCCGAACTGCGCGAGTGAGCCGCCCGCAGGCCTCAGCTCGAGGTCGAAGGTTTCTTTGCGACAATGCGCCCTCCAGCGCCGGGTACATCTACTGCGGAACGGGAGACTGGTGGACAATTCTCTGTCCCTCTCCCTCTACTGTTCGCAGTAGGAGACGGTGTGGCGGCCTCCCAGGCGCTCTCGTTTAGAGAGGTTTGAGAGGTCACCACCTCGGTACCTAACTAGGAATTATTTATGCATTCTTATTAAAAATAAACTGGAGAGACTCAGTCAGCACTCGTAGGTACAACAACTGGGTATTTACCACTAATGAACAAGTTCAATGAGTTTGTTGACCTGCATATTTTAAACAAATAAACACACGCTATTTAGCTTATCATCTGATAGTAGCGTCCGCTCCATTGTAAGTATGTTATAACGATTTAGTCAAATGAATAATGCCATTAAAGAAGACTGTCCTTTTAATCTAACCACATGACTACTAGGATCTTATCACAAGTTAGAGCACAGAATTAGAGATAGCCCAGAATTGACTTACCATCAAGTGTCCTAACTGATAGACCTATAACGGGATTATTGACACTTTAGATCTCAGACCAAATAAAAAGTTAAGATGGAACTTTGCGAACAAAGAAGTGAGACCGGCTAAAACTACGCCTTGCCGTGTACAAACACTTGTAACAGCTTGAGATACTCGCGAATACCTACGTATAACGATGTGAATAACAAGTTTGCCTCCCAGGTTTCGAATAACTATCGCCGAGGAGATTACTACGTCGTCGATAGGAATGTGTAGCTTTTATTTCTAATCATTATAATAACCACCAACAGGAAGTATATAATAATATCATCGATCTGCACGTAACGTATTTTTTTTCGTCGAATAACTCTGCAAACGAGGAGGCGAGCTACCTGATGGTAAGTAGTCATCGCTGTACATGGCCATCTGAGAAACTAATGGAGATGCAGTTGCATTGTTGCCTATTTAAGGAAAAGAGAGTGGAAAGAGAAAAGAAAAGGAAGGGAACTGAGGCAGGAATTGGGTCTCCGGCGCTCCACACTCACCGTACAATACGCAACAGTATGCCTACTGCTACTTGACGCCGATATTCAGCGGGAGGTAGTCTTCCCCGGTCGCGCGGAATCATTCATGTTGGCATGATTGTAGATAGTAGTTTTGAATAAATAATACCTAGAATTTACTTAGGTACATTCAGAATCTAAATATCTGAAAACAAATTCAGTCATCTTAAACATAAACCTACTATAATTATAAGTACAGTAAAGAAAAGTCATCTGAAAACAACTCAGTCAGTTGTTTACAGATGACTTTTCTTTACTAAGGTATAGTTCGTTCTGTGTGTCTGAAGGTAGCCGTTCCGAACTGTCGCACAGGTAAACCCATTAGGTTCTTTGCATAAATATTTAAATACCTAAGTAAAGAAAATTATTACGAATGAGAAACACTTACGAACCCAGTTGTATTGTCTTTACACCGATATTATATTTATAGATTTGTAGGTCTGTGGCTAATTAATTTTATTTTATAGACTTCAGCAGACTTTAGTAGAGACTTCAGTAAAAGTAAGTCCTTACCTAAATAATCATTGTTCTTGCTGATCTTTTTATCGCTTTATTGTACTACTCCAACAAAACAATAAGGCGCATAACAGGTTTTTAACAATCAACGTCATTGTAAAGTACGGTCATTATACACATATTGTGTACATACAAGTCACAGGTGTATATTGTAAGTAGGTAAGTTATACCATGTACTGTATTATTTTATATTTATCAATCAGTGTTCCAGTGATGTTGTATTTTCCTGACACAGTTCTCTGTTTGTGATATCTGTCATATGCCGTGATGTGCCTAATAGTTTTGGAGTAGTTCGTACATACCACTGAAGGCTGTAGGTATACTTTTATTTTACAAGCGCTTCATAATCATACATATAGGTAAAAAGTTGATAAGGTATGTGTATGTATGGATTTTCTTGCCGGATTCTCCTCCATATACAATAAGGTCAGGTAACACCTACTAGTTATATCAGACATCAGATGTGCTCAAATTGTTATCGGTCATATTGGAGCAGGCATCATCATGTCAAAGATAAACAGATATTGCCTGATACAGAATATAGACAGCAGTGGTTTGTGTTGGGTGCTTGACGTATATAAATATACTATAGATATCTACATAGATAGGTAGCTACATGATAAATATTACCTACTCACTTACTGCTACTGTTAAAACACATACCTAGTTTCATAAAGTTAAGTTGTAAAAGGTAAGCCATTTTTACAAGTTTGTATTCAACTTGCAATGTTTGTTACTAAAATATTAGAGCCCGCGTATACGACGTATACCGTCAACTATTACGACCATTGACATAAAAATATTAAAATGTATGATATAGTTCGCTCTGACTTGTTTCTTGGACGTGACTTGAGTACATAGCGCACAGTGGAATTTAGTAGCTATGCATACTGTATTAGGCGTAAATTTTTTCAACTGTATAAAGCGGCGGTAGCCTAATGGCTAAGTCGTCGGACTTGCGATCATATGGTTGCCGGTTCGAAACCCCCCCATTGCACTACCGACGTGAACCCACTCGTAACACAAGCATTTAGCTTAGTACGAGGGGTTTACAAGATTACTAGTAATGATCCACATTGCTAGTAAGCTTTAAAAAAAAAAACTCAGTTCAAATAATAAGTTAAGATGGAACTTTGCGAACAAAGAAGTGAGGCCGGCTAAAACTACGCCTTATGGTGTCAGTCGATCTATCGAGGTATCGAAAGCTCGACTGACAAGATAAGGCGTAGTTAACTAATACATATGTGCGTGTAAGTTCCATCTTAACTTTTTATTTGATCTGAGCTGTATAAATAAATATTTGGATGGTAATTCTGGTGTGTTATTTAATTAGAAACCACTCTTTTTATTAATTTCAAATCAAATACCGAAGTATTGTTTATTAATGTACGGTAGCCAGCACATCAAGTCACCACAAAATGTCAAATTGTTTCAGTTGATTCCGAACTTTATCTTCAACAATTTAAGGTTTAAAATCATTTGGAGAAATTTGTCAGTTTTGTATACCTTGACCTGCTGGTGACTGTACTTACACTATTATGCAAAAGTCGGTATATTTGAATTAATATTAGTTACATCGGTCCATTTCCGACTCTAATGTAGTTGCATTTAGGCTGAAATTTTTAAATTAAGTCATATAAAAGTATGAACCTGAATGACAACGTTGCCTACCTACATTTCAATGCAGTTTTGTGATATGTACAATTTATTTGGCACGTTTTCGTTGTAACTTAATAATGTATGGCTTTTATGGCAGTTCTTTGTAACTTAAATAACAAGAGGCAAACCATATCCTTGGCGGAAGTGTTATCGACATGATGTCACCAATAATTAAATTCAGTGAACGGTTTTAAACCAGCGGGTCCAGCGGCATTTGTCTTCAATCCATACTTTATAATTCCCGTTCGTTATTTTATCATACTTACCCGTTTTTATTTGTGGGTGTGTTATTTCAGGTATGTAGCATTATTATCTATTCCAATACTGAATTGGGAAGTTTAAAATACTATACTATACTATTCTATCTACTCGTACGTACAGACTCTCTGTCTGTATATTGGTAAAAAGCAAAGCATCACACAAAAACTACTGAACGGATTTGGATGCGGTTTTCACAGTTCTTCTGCATTTTGATAGCAGCTTACAAGCCGATAACCCCGGGCAAGAGCTAGTTGGTAGATCATAAACTTTCATTCAGCTTGTAATATAAAAAAAATCTCGTCTTTTTCTAAAAAAAAATGAAATTTTTTTAAGGTATTACATGCAGGTCTATTCAACTTCAAGTTGAAAAGACCTGCATGTAATACTACCTAAGTATGTAGTACGACATACTGTATCCAGAATAGGCTGGTCAGTTCGAGTTTCTTGCTTGTATATTATTTGAGGTTTGGTTTTAAGCATTTTTAGGGTTCCGTAGCTAAATGGCAAAAAACGGAACCCTTATAGATTCGTCATGTCCGTCTGCGTCTGTCTGTCTGTCCGTCCGTATGTCACAGATTTTTTCTCTGATACTATAAGAGCTATGCTGTTGAAACTTGGTAAGTAGATGTCTTCTGTGAACCGCATTAAGATTTTTACACAAAAATAGAAAAAAAAAGCAAAAAATTTTGGTGGTTTCCCATACTCTGAAACACAAAATTTTTTTTTTCATCAAACCCATACGTGTGAGGTATTTATGGATAGGTCTTCAAAAATGATATTGAGGTTTCCAATATCATTTTTTTCTAAACTGAATAGTTTGCGCGAGGGCACTTCGAAAGTGGTAAAATGTGTGTCCCCCCCGTAACTTCTAAAATAAGCGAATGATAAAATTAAAAAAAAATTATGATGTACATTATCATGTAAACTTTCAACGAAAATTGGTTTGAAAGAGATCTAGTAAGTAGTTTTTTTCAATACGTCATAAATCGTAATGGCACGGGACCCTCCGTGCGCGAGTCCGACTCGCACTTGGCCGGTTTTTTGATGTTAGAATCACTCAGTTGAGGGAAATTATTTGGGTCCAACCTATTACAATACAAAAAGATTTAGAAGATGCATTAAGGTTGTATATTCCTATGAAATAGGTGCAATAGTGTGTATGGTTGCTTGCAGAAAGCATGTCAGCATCCCTGGGCTGCTGTATGGGTGCAGGTCCGCTTGGCTCGGCTGTGGCTGCAGCACTACAGTTCTTCGCAGCGTCGCAGTGCCTGCTGCAGGAGCCTTTTCCCCGACAGGCTAATGTCATCAGTACGTATAACCTTTATTTCATCGTTAGAATATATCGATTTGATTTGTAGGGACCACTATTTCGGTAAAAGGGGCATTTATTTATTTTTATTTATTTATTTATTTAACTAGGAAGACCAACAGCTACAAATAATGAAATAAACTGAGGGAATAAACAACAACAAGCCAATTAAAGGTCTTCACGAATAGTAGTAGAAATTTAAACAAACTTTAGGAACACTCAATATGATCAACTCACAAATATGATCACTTAATGACTATCATACCTACTTAATTACAATTAGTTATTAAAAAACTTAAGGTTAAGCACTTTCCTTGCCATACTGCTTTTCATAACAAATGGGTCAAGTGACGATTCTTTGCATATTTTATTAAAATCACTACTTGCTCGCAAAATGTAAGAATTCTGCCTGTAATTCGAAGAAGAAAGAGGGATTGATATAGGGGGTTAAACCGAACGTATCTGTAGGGAACATTAAAATAAAGTTTATGTAACAGTTCAGGGCAGTCAATTTCATTTGAAATAATCTTTAATAAAAATGTACAGTCAGCCAATTGGCGACGATTTGTGAGTGGTAGAATGTGAATTTTTTTACAGATATCTAGATAATTTTCTGATTGATAGGGAATATGAAGCCGAAAACATAAAAAAATCATAAATCGCCGTTAATAGTTAAGTAGGTACAATTTGAATTAATTTGCAGACGGTTCCAGTTTCGATTTCATCATCGTGGGCGGCGGCACCGCGGGCTCAGCGTTGGCGGCGCGGCTGGCGGACGTGGCGCACTTCCAGGTGCTGCTGGTCGAGGCCGGCGGGGACCCGCCCCCCGAGAGCATCGTGAGTCCTTGAAGCACGCACGCACAAACGCACTCAGAATTGACAAATATATTGTTAATTCTACTCGTGAATAAGCTTATTAGTAGGAATCAATAGTATAAATATCAACACTTATCTACATTTAATTTCTAGGTGCCAGGCCTCCGACAAAATCTCAAAAACAGCTTTTATGATTGGAACTTCACGACCGTAGATGACGGGTACTCAAGCCAAGCGCTGGCGAACCACCGGGAGAAGCTTCCGCGGGGTAAGCTGCTGGGCGGGTGTGACTCCATCAACGATATGGTGTACGCACGCGGACATCCTGCCGACTACCATGAGTGGGCTGATCTGGTCGGGGATACCTGGAACTGGACCGAGGTTCTCCCATACTTCATGAAAGTAGAACAAATGACTGACAAGAGAATCATCAATAACAGTGAGCTGATGAAATTGCATGGAACCGGTGGCGAAATTGAAGTATCTGGCAGCGCTGAACTCGATCACTCTACAACCAAGTTCCTTGAGGGTTTCGCAGAGCTAGGCATTGATGTGGTTGACGATATGACAAATCCTTATAAAATAGGAGCTGGACGATTTTCCCACACGATCAGAGATGGACAAAGACACAGTACGCTAACTGCGTTGCTTAATAAAGTCGGCCACAATGACAACCTGCATGTATTAAAAAATACGTTAGCGGTGAAAATCTTAACACATAATACTACAGCCGTGGGTATAAAGGCTGTATCGAATGGGGAAGAATTTGAATTTTTCGCTAATAATGAGGTTATTGTATCGGCGGGTACTTTTAATACTGCTAAGCTGCTGTTACTTTCTGGTGTCGGTCCAAAAGATTACCTCGACGAGATCGGTATAGACGTAGTGCAGGATCTGCCGGTTGGCGACAACCTGCACGACCACGTCATGGTCTTGTACTACCTCGCCGCCGACAACGGCACTTGCAATCATAGCGAAGCAAGTGTACACTTCAATGCGATCAAATACCTCTATGATCGTTCTGGATCCTGGTCTTATTCTGATAGCATAGGGGTATATCTTCCTCAGAGAGACCACGAACCCTACGTACCCTATTTTGCCATTTACCCTTCGTGCGTTCCCCAAGGAACATTATTTTATGAACAATGCTTGGACAGTATGGCCTATCCCGAAGGAACATGCAGAAAGTTAGTGGCAGAGAGTGAGCAACACGAACTAATATCCCTGGCCGTGGTCCTATTGAAGCCCCAGTCCAGGGGCAAAGTTAGATTGTTGTCCTCTGATCCTATGGACTATCCCACGATTTACTCTGGTACTTTTAGCGATGTTGCTGATCTGCAAGAGTTTCCTGAGGCTATTAGGACTGCCCTATCTTTGGCTAACACGACGTATTTTAAGGAGAAAGGAGCTCGCGTTATTGACTTGACTCCGGAGAAATGCATAGGGTTATATGATGACGAGATGATCAGATGCCAGGCGCGGGAGTTGGCGATGACGGCGTGGCACTCAGTGGGCACTGCAGCGATGGGCGCGGTCCTGGACGCCGAGCTGCGCGTGCGCGGGCTGCAAGGCCTGCGCGTGGTCGACGCCAGCGCCATGCCCACAGTCATTAGGGGCAACACCAATGCGCCTGTCGTCATGGTCGCAGAAAAAGCAGCGCATTTTATTAAAAATACTTTTGGAGTTTCAAATTGACGATAATTACTTACTTTTAATGTCTGTAAAATTATAAGAATATTTTGATTCTGATTTATGTGTATGAACGTGTTATGACTGCTGATAGGTAATAATGAAAGGCAGAAGTATTATTATTCTATTGTTTATATATAATTGCCTAGGTTTAATAATTCTGAAAATGTGATAGTTTAATTAAATTATGTGTTTATGTGGTAGGTAGGAACTTGGGTACAAACAATATGTTTTATGAAATAGAATGCGGTATTTCTCATTATGTACCTACCTATAATCAAGTAACTGTTCATTTAATTGTAATTATTTTAATTTAAATATAAGTCAAAGTCAAAACAAAGTTTTATTTCGATTAGATAACTAAAACAGGTACTTTTGAATAGTCAAAAACTAGTTGCAGGTAATAAACCATTGAATTAGTCTGAGGAATGTTCTGCAATGACGAACTATCAACATATCAATCAAATGAGGTCCACTGGTGAACGAAGCCCTGACGAGCTATATAGGAATACCTTAATCCAGTTTAAGCTGACCTCCTATTGTACGGATATCCTATATGCAATGACAGCGTAAACTGGAAATATATTACTTGACCTGTAGTACGCGTAGCCCTTTGTACTTATTGCTGGGTGGAAATGTCTATTGAACCCAGCAATACGTTTAAACGGCTACAGAGACATTGAACGTCCATAGTACACAAGGCTACACATCAAGCTATACAAAACCAGTTTAGATTGATATCCCAACGTAAAGGCTTTCCGTAAAAATTAAGGCCAGACTATACTGGATTTGCAGTGTAAATAAAATAAGAAAATGACGGAAAAAAATATTTAAATCTACTAAAAATAAATCTAAAAGATTTTAAATCAGTCTATTAAAGTAGAACGATATTATTTACGCTAACTGATGTAATTAATTGGGTCCATCTTGCACCTACATCATAAATATTTTAATAATTATCATGATAATAAAGCGCAGATCATAATTTAATTGCTATAAGTTCTGTATCAGGCGTACCTATAACTTTTATTTGAGTACTGTATAAATAGTTTTTGTTGTCTTGTTTAGTGAGATAGAACAAGTTTTACTATCATTATTATTTGCAAATCAAATACCATGTATTTTTGAAAAACATCGGTCCGCACCGCTGCTGTTGTCAAAGAAATTCAAATTGGTATAATTGGATTAATATTATGTTTCATTTCGGTACTAAGCTTGTTCGCTAAATTTATCGGTTCTAGAAAAAACAAATTTCCAAGTTTTAACTTAATACTTTTAACATCAACGCCTGTATTCCCCGAAAGGGTTAGGCAGAGGTGTACTATGCACACCCACATTTCGCCGGTATGATTAGGTCCCATGTAATAGAACAAAACAACATATACATAGAATCCACAAATTCAGACTCAAAGCTGATAATTTTATAGAAAAACTCAATAACACTTTACTCGACGAAGCGTAGGAGTCGCGCTTAGGACCACTGCACTAACGAGTTTCATAAATCCTTGTAAAAGATTATTTCAGATACAAACATTTTGAACAAAGATCTATGGGGATGATGATTTAAGAGAAATATTGTTCAATATTTTTATTACTTATTATGAAACTGATGAAGTCGCAAGCACTGAGGTTTTACGTCGACCAGGAATAAGGATGGAAGCTCTCATTTCATCTCTGACACTGCATGAGGAGTCATGCAGCGTTAACGCATTCGCTTTTGACTACCAGTTGAAATGAGCTCGCGTCAAACAATGGTAATAGTGCTCAATAGTAACCACTTGTTAGCTACATTGTTCAGTGTTAGAAGAACCAATGTACAATGTATTTACTTTGCAAAGATCATTAAAATCTAAATGGTAAGTCGAGGGTAATTATAACACAGTACTTTTTACGTGATTTTTTTGGCACGTTTTCGTCATAACTTCATAAGTAATGGCTCAGGGGCTATCTGCTTCGTAACTTAAGTAACATAAGGCAAACCAGATTATTGGCGGATTTGGTTCCCGCATGTTGTTACTCTAATCATTATGTGAACGGTTTTCAATCACTAACCAAGAGGTGTTTGTAGATATTTTAATTCCGGGTGCCCTTACGGCTCCAGTCCATTATTTATAATTAAAATTTGCGCTTCTGATTCGATCCCGTTCATTATTGTGTGATATTTAGTTATCTCAGGTTAGGAGGTATGTAGTATCATTATCTACTGCCTATCCGGCATTTCCCGAGTGAATTTCATATCTATCTAATATCATCTACTGAGATTTTCATACGTCATTACATAAAAAAGTTAATGAAATATTTTTCTGAAATTATGGGCCAAATGTATGTAAAAACACCATGTAGGTTTCATATCACTTAACACTTCATCAATAACATCATCCTATTATTCAAGGTCCGTATGCGTCTGGTTGATTGCAGCAAGCATGTCAGCATCCCTGAGCGGCTGCTTGGGAGCAGGTCCCCTCGGATCCACTGTCGCTGCAGCGCTTCAGTTCTTCGCAGCGTCGCAGTGCCTGCTGCAGGAGCCTTATCCCCGACAGGCTAATGTCATCAGTACGTACCCATCACAAGGAAAAGAGTTCTCGAAGAAGAAAGTGAGAGTGCTAAGAAGCAGCTTCGACTGTTCTTCCATCTCATGTTTCGATAAAAAGAAGAGATATTCCTGTTCTATCTCACATTTAAAGGCATTATCAGGGTTTCGCGAACTACACCGACAATACAGTAACAATGCAGTGGATAAAGTGCAACCCATGACAACCATAGAGTAAAATGACATGCCCGACAAAAAAGTCTAGCAAAATAGACTAGATTGACGCCCGGCATCGACCCAGGTCTGCTAAGCCTGCCTAGCTCCTCGTCAGCGCTTTATTTCATCGTCAGGCTACATCCACTTACTTGGTGGAACCTCTCTTTTAATCAGAGGAACACTAGATAAGTAGTTAAAATTTTTATTTGCAGACGGTTCCAGTTTCGATTTCATCATCGTGGGCGGCGGCACCGCGGGCTCAGCGTTGGCGGCGCGGCTGGCGGACGTGGCGCACTTCCAGGTGCTGCTGGTCGAGGCCGGCGGGGACCCGCCCCCCGAGAGCATCGTGAGTCCACTGACGTATTCTGACGATAACAGTCAGATGATAGCGCACGGCATGATATCATTGAATCTTGATCTCTTCAATGCCTACGTACCTATTAAAGTACCTAGTTTTATGTCATTTTGTAAATGTCAAGGATATTTATTTTGAGAATTTTGACCTGAGAAATATATTTCAGTGAACCACAAACAGTCACAAATGGCTTGATACCTACGGGGTAGCTGAATTTTATAGTCACGAAAAATATTATGTTAAGAAGCATTAAGATAAATATAGGTATAGGTATAAGTATTCATACATAACAAATTCCAGGTGCCAGCTTTTAGGCGGAGATTCCGTGGCAGCTCTCATATGTGGAACTTTGCGACCGTAGATGACGGGTACTCAAGCCAAGCGCTGGCGAACCACCGGGAGAAGCTGCAGCAGGGCAAACTGCTGGGTGGCGGCGGCTCCATTAACGGCATGGTGTACTCACGTGGACATCCTGCCGACTACAACGAGTGGGCTGATCTCATCGGGGATACCTGGAACTGGACCGAGGTTCTCCCATACTTCATGAAAACAGAACAAATGACTGACAAGAGGATCATCAATAACAGTGAGCTGATGAAATTGCATGGAATTGGTGGCGAAATTGAAGTATCTGGCAGCGCTGAACTGGATCACTTTACAACCAAGTTCCTTGAGGGTTTCGTAGAGCTAGGCATTGATTTGGTTAACGATATGACAAATCCTTACAAAATAGGAGCTGGACGATTTTCGCAAACGATCAGAGATGGACAAAGACACAGTACGCTAACAGCGTTGCTTAATAAAGCCGCCAACAATGACAACCTGCATGTATTAAAAAACACGTTAGTGGTGAAAGTCCTTACACATAATACTACAGCCGTGGGTATAAAGGCTGTATCGAATGGGGAAGAGTTTGAATTTTTCGCTAACAATGAGGTTATTGTATCGGCGGGTACTTTTAATACTGCTAAGCTGTTGTTGCTTTCTGGTGTCGGTCCAAAAGATTACCTCGACGAGATCGGTATAGACGTAGTGCAGGATCTGCCGGTGGGCGACAATCTGCACGACCACGTTAAGGTTGTGTACTACGTAGCCGCAGATAACGGCACTTGTGGTCGAAACGATGAGGAAGAATACTTCAATGCGATTGAATACCTTCACGATCGGTCTGGATCCTGGTCATATTCGGACAACATAGGGGTATTTCTGCCACAAAGAAGTCATGAACCTAACGTGCCTTATTTTGCCATTACTCCTATATCATGCGTTACTCAAGCAGAAATATCGTATGAACAATGCTTGAGCTCAATGCCGTATACCGAAGAAACTTGCAGAAAGTTAGTGGCAGAGAGTGAGCAACACGAACTAATATCCTTGGCCATTATCCTATTGAAGCCCCAGTCCAGGGGCAAAGTTAGATTGTTGTCCTCCGATCCAATGGACTATCCTGCTATTTACTCTGGTACTTTCAGCAATGTCGCTGATCTAGAAGAGTTTCCTGAGGCTATTAGGACTGCCCTATCTTTGGCTAACACGACGTATTTTAAGGAGAAAGGAGCTCGCGTTATTGACTTGACTCCGGAGAAATGCATAGGGTTATATGATGACGCGATGATCAGATGCCAGGCGCGGGAGTTGGCGACGACGTCGTTGCACTCAGTGGGTACTGCAGCGATGGGCGCGGTCCTGGACGCCGAGCTGCGCGTGCGCGGGCTGCAGGGCCTGCGCGTGGTCGACGCCAGCGCCATGCCCACAGTCATTAGGGGCAACACCAATGCTCCGGTCGTCATGATTGCAGAAAAAGCTGCAGATTTGATTAAAAACACCTATAGAGTGGAAAATTGATGAAATTTTATAATGAGTGTACATTGTAGTACACTCATTATAAAATTTCATGGTGACTAATAAGCAGTTAAGTTTTATATGTCTAAAATATACATGGCTTGATGACTGCAGTGAATAAAGCTATCGCCAATTATATTCACCGGATTATCTACATTGTGTGTGTGTGGTGCAATCGAAATGTACCTATTACAAAACAGAATGTGTGGCATCCGTATACTTACAGGGTCAATGAAAACGATACACCAGAATTAAAATAACATATAGTATCATTTTTATGGACACTGTATAACTTACTCGGCATTATCATCATTCTCCTGTCCTTAGTCCTATTCCTCCGGGGTCGGTCTATAATTAAATAACTATTATAACTGAATGATATATGATTATTATGTGTGCATATTGGATAATTAATATTAGTGTTTATTTTGTTAAAATTTATATTTTTGTTTTATTACAAATTATACGTTGATATTATTAATTACTCGTTTTAATAATTGCAGACCTAATAAATAAACAATAGCTACCTAGTTACATACAGTACAGTTACGTGTTTTACAACATTTTTGTTAAGCGATATAAGTATAAGGCTCCGCTTATCGTTTCGAAACACGGAAGGTATTCAGATGTCTCATCTTGTTACCGATTATACTGAAGGCGTTCCTCTGGCCGATGCCATCCTTAAAAATATACATTCACAAAGTACAGTCACTATTCCGCCCCGGCCTCAGAAAATGGGGAGCTTTTGTGGTTTCTCCACTATAGAGGAATGACAGGTAAATCGTCGAGGTTGACTTTCAAGACAGACTGATTAACTAATACACTTCTCTCTATCAACGCAATAATTATTACATAATTTAAATATTCAAGATTACCTTGTTAGCACGTCGCCGTCGTAACTACTACCGACTAACAAGGTTATCGTTTCACCCCATCAAAGGTGCTGTAATGTAACGTCCCGTAACGCTAACGTAACCCCACTAGTTATTTCTAGTGATGTGACATGAATACGTGATAAATAGAAAGAAGCGCAACATAATTATTACATACATTAAGTAATCGTTAAAATACGTGATCTTAGGGATCTGTGGAAACCTATCTTCCTAATAAAACGAATCGAGGCGCGCTGAATGGAATCGTATTTATTTCATATTGTCCATCTCAGCCTAATCGAATTGCAGCAGAGACGAATTGAGTAGAATCGATCATTTTCAATGAGTAAAACGACGATCTCTCAGCCACTCTCAATTATATGTCTAAAAATAAAATATTTCCATATTGTTTACTTTTACCGTTGGCAACACAAAGGTTCCAACTAAAATAAAAAGAAATAGGTATGTATCAATATTGCACAACCGACGTGAACCCACTCATAACACAAGCATTTTAGCTTAGCACGAGGGGTTAACAAGAATACAAGTAATGTGTGACCCTCATTGCTAGTAAGCTTTTATTAAAAAAAAAAACCATATAAACGCGAGCAGCGGCAGCAGTGGCGTCGGTCGGTCAGCTCTAAGTCTAGACTTCAATGAGCATTTTAACTACTTACTTACCCAGCTTGTGTGATGCCTAAGTAAAGTTGAACGGACCGGTACCTGCGCTACGCCAGCTGATATAAAAATAACAGTAACAAAAACACCACAAACATTTGATACGCCATATTTCTTGACTTTCTAACGCATATTTTTTGTTACGCTGTGTCCTCCAGAACTGTTGCGCACGCGTTCATCTAGTATTATAGCTTCCTTCGCGCATCGGAAGAGGAAAGGGGCAAGCGAGATGGGGGCAGCTGATAATCACATCAAATAATTATTGTTATAGGTAGTGTATTAACATACCATCCACGCCTGTATTCTCGGAAAGATAAGACAGGCGCGTTCAGGTTTCGTGTTATAGGGGGCTAGCCAATTTCCATTAATTATCTCGCTATCGCTAGATGGTTTTTCATACAAAATCAACAATAAAAAAACATTAAATTTATCAGCCTTAAAAAAAAACTACAGAGTATTCTATCTGCAAAATGCTTCGGAGTTATTCTTTATCAATAACCTGAAATATGAACAGACAAACCTACGAACAAACAACATCTCATTTCTAGCTGTACTTGTAAAAGATTGCTTAGTAATGTAAGTTCCCACTACTAACATAATACTAATGGCAGTTTGTCACCTGGGAGCCAGCGCGTCACCGTTACTCCCGAGTACATGTTACTCGAGCGGTACCACTAGTCCATGTTCACAACAATAAAACAAGGGACATTACCATAACTCCTGATTGCTGTAATGCGGAAGCACTATGATTCCGTTTATGAATTACGTATGCATTTTCTATATTAGGTCCATTTGGGGTCCATTATTCTTTAATAATGGACCCCAAATGGACCTAATATAGAAAATGCGTTGGTATCTCTCGCAGAGCCCTGCAACAAAGGTTGCAGGGCTCTGCGAGAGATACCAACGCCTCACTAAGCAGCGGTATCCTAATGGCTAAGGGATAATAATATTAATATAACTATAAGACTTACTTAATGATAATAGTTGGGATCGTGTGGTTGCCGGTTTGAAACCCACTCATTGCACTACCGACGTGAATCCACGCGTAACACAAGCATTTAGCTTAGCACGAGGGTTTTTTAAAAATAATGCTAGTAATTTGCGATCCACATTGCTAGTAAACTTAAAAAAAACGAATATTGTGCCACTAAGCTCTCACATTATTTTGATCCAGTTTGATGGGTATTTTTTTTTTTTTTTATGGGATAACTCGGCAAACGAGCAGGCGAGCTACCTGATGGTAAGTAGTCATCGCCGCCCATGGACATCTGCAAAACCAAAGGAGTTGCAGATGCGTTGCCGAGCCTATTTAGGGAAAGGGAGGGGAAGGAGAAAAGGAGAAGGAAGGGGATTGGGGGAGGAATTGGGCCTCCGGCCCTCTCGCTCACCGAACGAAGCGCAGTAACGAAACGCTACTACTCGGACGTCGGTCTTCTGCGAGAGTGTGGTACTTCCCCGGTCGAGCCGGCCCATTCATGCTGCGAACAGCGTGGCCCTACCACAACAGAACAGAACAGGTAGTGTAGTCAGTGGAAATATTGAGGTGTCAAGATGACTAGGCACTAGGGATACTCGTAGCATAGTATTACTCGTACAGTACTAAACTACTTAGTTAGTTACTGGTGCTGCTGGCGTCTATAGGTGCGTTTGCTGCTTACCATCAGGCAGCCCGTATACTTGTTTGTCATATCCTTTTTGTATTATTGTAATAAACAATACTATGCAACAATTACAATACTCTATGACAGTTTTTTTTTATATGTTTTTAAGTGACATTGTGGATAACATTTTAAAAATTTTTGCATACACACGTTAGGGGCCCCTGAAGCCCGGGGGCCCTGTATCATTGACACGGCTGATACGGCGGTAGCTACACCCCTGATTACAACTGATCACACTTATCTGGCGCGCCGGCGGCGGCGCCGGTAACGTCCAGCGGTTCCGTGAGAGCGGCTTTCACCTGCGCGTGCGCGGCTCATCTGCAAATTACTACGACGATCCTGGATTGTTTATACACAACAACTCCTAGCTGAATTGTAAGATGATGCTAAGTGACAAAGTTATCCTTATCCTCAAGTTAAGGTTAATAAGGTTCTCATTATTTTTAGTAATTCAGTACTTTTAAAACTGTCGTACACTGACTGCTTTACATACGCACGCACAGGTGACGCGCAGCATTTACGCGTAGTTAAATTATGGGAACAATACATAATCACGCGACGCCGAATCTCTTATCAATGAACGTTGAACAACAACATCACAACATGAGACAGGTGCGCTTGCGACTTTCACCGGCGCGGGCGCGTGTGTAGGGCGGCGGGCGCGCCAGTCGCCGTCGCATGCCGACTGCCGCGCACGCGCTCTACCAGTGATGCGCCGACATGGCCGACGCCGAGCGCACCGACACCTACGACGCGAGAGTCACCACCGCCACCGTCTCCAGCCTCAAGTCGGAGGACTCCACCGAACAGTTAATATGTAAGACACCACAGGATAAAGTAAACAAAGTGACCAAAGACAAGAGTGTGAGTTCTAAGAGTGTTGAAGCCGGCAGTGATGGGCCTAGTAGGCGACGGTTGGTGGTGTTTCTGGGGTTGGGGCAAGTGGTACTCGGTGCCTTGTTAGTGGGCGCCGGGGCGATAGCCGTGGTGAAGGGCGCCGCCCTGTCGCGGGTGGGCGCCGGACTGTGGGCGGGATGTGTCGCTGTTGTGGCTGGAATGGTTGGCGTGCTCGCCGGCATCAATGACTGTTATGGATTGAATAGAGGAAGCAATGGGTGAGTTCAAGACAGTAGAGACTCTTGTAGCTAGTCAACCAGCATACAATTCATGTGTTACGAACTTATAATATTATTAATAAGTATAGACTGGGAGAGAGTTCCGTCAGAAAATGTATGCAGAGCCCTGAGTTTCTTCAAAAGCAATATATATTAACGCAACAGAGCATGAATACGCGGCAGTGAAACGTCTTTTGTAATAAAGAAAATATTTTAATCACGCACAAATTACCAATTAGCTAATTATATATAACATTAAATCGCACGCGCCGCAAAACTAGTAAACTGTAGAACTATTTATATTTAGGAAAAGAGAAACGTAGCTCATGACATTCTTGTAACTTAGATGTAAATTAAAGAGAAAGTTATGTTTATAAAAATAAACAACCAGGACTGGGCTGCCTCGTTGTGAAACACTATTTCTGCCATTTGCCACCATCGAACAAATTGATGTCAATCATATTAATTTCTGACAGAAAATTCGGGGTTATCTCTGTGTGCTTTTCTACAATACCTGTTATATTTTTTATACATATTATCATATTTTTTAGCTCGCCGAACTACTTTTACTAGAGATTAAAAACTAGTTTAGCGAAATCACGAAACTGTGTAAAAAGTTTGACTCAACATTTCTTTTATTAAAAAAAGTTGACACTTAGGCTTTTCTATTTTATACAATTGGGTTTCTGGTAAAATATATATTTGTTTTGAGCGGGGATCGAACCGCAGTGGTGTAGAAGGCGATCACTCATTAATTACGCTAAACATAGCGACAAATAAAATTAAATATGTGTGACTATGACTTGGTTCAGTTTCTATTAAATAATGTTGGCAAGCTATAGAATCTAGAAGAACATCTATAAACAATTAAAACATTATCTCAAACTAGGGTACTATTTTATACAGCGTTCTGAGAATTAAATCAGGTTACGGTCCTATAACCTTCCATTGATACATACTTACTTATAACCCTTGATAGTTCTACAAATAAAGATATTTGAATTTGTTCAAGAGTAGTTCTGAAGCTTGCTTACAGACCTGTAAGCAAGCAGTGACCAACCAACCTTAACACACATTTGTTCATATCACAGAACATATTTTTTTACGTCAGTAAATAAATAGATCTCTAGCAAAGTAGCTTATAACACCTCCGGAATAGGCTACAGTTCCTATCGCTGCTTGATTGAGTGGTTACAAACGCGAATTCTGAGCGTGGTGCCCGAGGTTTTCTTTGTAATATTTTGTTGAACGCAATACACTGGTTCATCACCAGACCGCTGCGGGAGTTTCTTACGTGGACGCTAATCTCGGACAAACACCTTGCCCGAAAAAATAATCGAATAATAATTACTTCTCTCGCTCGCAATTGCTGCTGGAATTCTCAGGTCGGACTTTTAATTGGAAACTACTAAATTCATGTAATATTGTCAGTCAATTAGTGATGTAACCCATCTTTCCAGCAGGTCGACGTAAGCGCATTAGTAACATAACTGTCAGTAACACTCGGTTTAGTATAGTAATTCTAAAATTATCGTAGAGATGGATACCTACTATTAAATCGTCGACTTTTCCTTTGCTTCAGCGGCAAGATTGAAGAATCTATCCTTAATAAAAAAAACTTAGAGGCATAATAATTGACTATGTCGGTCACAAGTCTGCAAAGAATTTCACCTTTTCGATTCAATTTAGAATTTGCCGCTAGGTTCCTTAGTCTGATTGAAAATCGTCTCTTAAAATAAAATTTATGTAAAACACATTGGAATCTCATTACTACGGAGCAGAGGGTGACGCAATGACTTACTTTCAGAACAAATAACAACAGTTCAACGCCGTCAGCTCTGAACTCATGACCTTTCGCCCGGCAGCCGACATTAGATTGCGCGTAATTCCGAAATAGTAACAACCTTATGACTAAATAGTTCGCCATGGTATATTTTATATATTTATGAAAATAACGAAGAAAATACTAGGAGAGTGAGGGGTTTTAGGCTATTAGCAACGTTGATCAAACGATATGTAAGACTAAGCTGTACTTGTCGCGGTTAGTCAATGGATTAGTGACCTTTTTAAATATGGAGATCCCTCTTTGCTTTACGAAAACCCAATAACACTTTGCACATATCAGTCGCACTTACACTCACTAGACTGATGAGGGTGTTAGAATCTCATTTGCAATAATGACAAAAATATTTATGAAAAATATTGTCTGTACAATAAAATAATGTTTTTTTCAGTTCGTTACTTTTTTAACAACAGCACTAAAACGAGGTGTTTTTGTTTGGTTTATCTTAAATGTAAGTTAGTGCATATTTGCAAAAGTGTCACATATGTTTTTTTCTAGCGCGGGACGCATAAGAAAGCGTCTAAACCTGACTAGCACAGCAAACCATAAATCCTTCCGCCAGCCAGTAGGAAATCAATCGGCGGCATTCCGCAAACCTGTTGCTATGGCAACCAGCTTGTTTGATGAAAGTCCAGCGCTTTCTCTCCATGCCTGAAGTAACATCTCGCGTTATGTAATGAGCAAAGGTCACCTGTTCAAGTTTTGGCGAAATTTATCAGGGTAACAAATAAAAATATTTTTTCATGTTTTAAGCATAAACTATTGTTGCCATGTTCTCAGCTGTTTTTAATAAACACAGATATAGTAATTACCCGCTGTTTAATCAAAAAATAAATTATATAATTCTAGAAAATCATTAATTAAGTTGTTGTCTGAGATGATTTCCAGCGTATCCGCCTTGCTTGGTTTTAAATCAAGTATTACATTTTAGAATTAATTTTAACATCGAGTGTAGGCTACATTTTTTTTCGTTTTTAATTTAAAAAAAAATATGCTACCGTAAAAAATAATTGTACTCTTACTGCATAGCTAATTATAAGTATAACCTTATTTTAGTCTTTATTGTATAAAATTATGATAGATTGTGTAACATTGATAAACGCCAAAGGGGGAGTACTTTCAAAGGGTAAGAAGGCCGTTAAAAACGTTTTTGTGTATGCAGTGTATACCTAGTTGGGTTGAGGTCGGGGTTCGCGTCGTATTTCTCCGACACCCCAGTTGATTTGAAACTTTTCAAGGTGAAGGCGTTCGCTTAGCCACAGATTCTAAATTGACATTGCTTTTTGACAATTTTGTAAGTCTATAACACATTCTACATTCATGGATATTGTATAGTTAATGTCGCTATTTCTACTGCCATGTGCCTCGAAGTGTGACCTACAATTTAGGAGAAAATAAAAAGAAACATTTGAATTCCACGGGCTAGGTGGACGATCAGCCTTAATGAAACTGTCCGTAAAATATTGATAGAAATAATCTGCCTACCTCCCCGCAAGTCCCACTTTCCTATAATATTTCCTTTCATAAACTTTTTATTGTTACGAAGGAAATGAACAATAATCTTTATGCACTTCTTTCGTCAGAACTTAGATATTAAACTCGCATAAATATAAAAAATGCATTATGAGTGTAGCGATTAAGATCGTTGTTTATATCTGGCTTGCACCAGGCTGCAACATGTGGCGGAAAGAGTTTAAAAAGACATTATTTTTATGAGAAAAAAGCGTAATAGTGCTAAGTAGAAATATACCGTTTTGGCATAATTACCTACCTAATAGGTATTGTGATTATAATTTGTTTCCTAACAATTTATTAAAATGTGGGTTGGATGGAAGGTCCACGATATCTAATGGAATGCCGATAAAGATTGTTGGGTAACTGCTTGAATGCAGCACGGAATAGATGTCTAGAAATTGGCTGAAAATTAAGATGATGAAGAACATAACCTTGAATGGGACGCTGCAATAAGACTGTTTATGGATTTAGTCATGGGTCACGCTCGTCACAGTGACCAAAATTTAACAGGAAATATCATGTCTTCGTTGTTTCCATAAACCTATTCTTCCTGTTCGTAAGAAGTGCACATGTGTGGACGTATGCGCGGGAGTCGCGTGCAGCGGAGCGTGTCGTGTTCCGCTGCGTGCGCGGCGATGCGAATGCACGCGACGACGACGCCATATCACACGCGTGCTAGTACGCACGGCTACACGTTGAACTATACAGATCCAGTTTACGCTGGCCTCTTATTGAATGCAAAACCTAAACAGTGCGATATCAGCATAAACTTGTTTTGTATAGCTTGACCTGTAGCCGTGTGTACAACCGTCGTGTTTAGAAATGTTAGCCTGTGTTGAACATTGTACAACGTCTTGTATGGCTTTAACTACCTGTAAGTTGTTGCGGTTGGAACGTTCAGGATATAATTGATTTTCGATGCCGCGCACCTGCGTACACGATCAGATAGATTTTATGGTGTAGCTGCTTTTATTATAAATAAAATTTAAAGTTACCTGTTTCCGACCAACAGATACTCTTTAAAAACTAGCTATCTTTATAGTAAGCACGACTACGCGTTGGTCTTATTGAATGGAAAGCAATGCGAGATCAATTTAAGCAAGAATTTCATTTCATGATGGTGTTCTCTGTGATTCCTATATTCTAGCATAAGGTTCGTGTCTTAGTGAATTGAACGAATTCTTTCTTGCTCTCTATTAGACACAGTGTCTCCAGCTGTAACACATCGTGATCAATGATGCGTCTCCCTCCAGCAGGCATTATACCGTTGCACCGCTTGCTTCCTCGTAGCTCGTGTGTTGATCCGCAGCTCATTCATTACGTGACATTTTATTTTATTTTATTTATTTTATTTATTTAAGGACAACCAACAAAGCATACACCAATAGTTCATACAAAAGATACAATACATATACGCGATTATGTGGTGTAGCCTCAATTATAGGCTGCCACGGCATGCATTAAGGTTATAGGAAAGTACTGTCGCTTTAATAAGCAGATTTATAATGAGTTTATATAACAATGATTAACTATAACAATGATGAATATAACAATGATAATGGTAATGGATACAATAATAACATTTATTTGTAGGAGAATTCTTTGTGCAAGATGGATTTAACTCTGTGCAGGGTGTAAGACATATCAATATCTACACCAGGTGTACTTGCCAGGCGATTATATTGAACCTGCATCCTGTTAATAGCAGAGAAATGTCCCAGATTCGTTTTAAAGCCTTTGGCGGACAGCAACCGATACCTTGATAAACGAGGGGATTTGTAAGGCACACTTACTTTTATTTGCGCAAGCAAATGCGCACAATCAATATAATTGTTGAATATTTTATATAAGAATAGGTTATCTAAGATCATGCGACGGTTATCTAAGCTCGTAATTTTAAAATGTTTTAAACGGGAATTGTAATTAGTTAGTTTTTTTACCATGTTGCATTGATAAGACAAATGCCAAACGAATTTCTTTTGCACTGATTCCAAACGACGCTTGTGGATCGCGTAGAAGGGAGTCCAAATAATGCTGCAATATTCCAACCCAGACCGTACAAGTGAGTTAAAGACTGCAGTTTTACTAGATGCGCATTTGAATTCCCTGGTATTACGCAGGATGAAACCTAATAGTCTGAAACCCTTTGTGACTATTTTGTCAACGTGAGTGTTGAACCGCAGTTTGTTGTCAATATGAACACCAAGATCCCGAATTACATCCGTCACATTGATAGTTTGGTCATTAATTCTGTAGCTACGGTAATAAGGTCCTTTCTTCCTGGAAAAATGTACGTGGCTACACTTATTGTTACTTGAGAACTTCGGATCAACTGCTGGAAGCTGTGGCCAATGGTTGTTGATTAGTATTTGTTTGCTTTTTATTACTATTTCCTTTTTGGTATGGCAATAACAGAATGCATGAGAATTAAATTACTTTATGTTGGGAAACGTGACTTACCTACTTATAAGCACAAACCATGATACATTCACATTTATGTTACTAGCGAACTGCCTCGGCTCCTTCATCATGAATCACTCTTTCTATTGGTGAATACATCATGAAAATCTGTTCAGTAGTTTTTGAGTTTCTCGCTAACAGACAGACGCGGCTGGCGACTGTTTTATAACATGCATAGATAGTTATAGTGATAGTGATAAGCACAAAAGGGAACGTCTTCGATTTAAAACTGACATGCACAAAAAAGTTAACTTTAAATCTTTTGTGGTGCGTGACCTGGGTAGCCACTTGGAGACCTTCTAAAAAGAAAATGTTGTACTCCATCGCCGACTTTAATGTGTTTGTGACCTATGTATTATTTTGTACCTACTTATAGGTGTATGGTTTTTTTACCTGAAAGTAAAAATAAATATAACACATCATTACATTATATTAGGTGCTGAATATCAATTTCACTACCTAAATAATAGGAGATAAACTCCTTTATCTCACATAAGTGAATTATCAAATCGTTGCTTAATTAAATCTGCTACGGTTGTCAATTATTATCGTATATTAAATTCGATTCGCTGTGGAGTTAAATAATCTTCGTTTGATATCAAGCCAAGGTTTCTTGAAACAGTCATAAAATTATTTCTAATGCAATACCTTGAGATCTTCAGTCTGGCGACAATTGCGTCGTACTTAATGTTGTCTGAAAACCTGCGCTTGCGCAACCTCCAGTCGTCGCGAGATTCACAGACATACGCCAACTGTTTTAGCAAGCTTCTAATTTCAATTAAGATGTCATGCATACCTAATGTACAAACAGACGGCGACCAATATGACGACATTCTGTAATAATTCGAAATACTGCATTGTTTTGTAACGAATTCATTCATTTATATGTTAATTAGGTGTTAATATACCTCCGCAATATTTACCTATTCATCTTTCTTACTTACTAACACTTGGAACGTAAAGGAAGTTATCGTTTTTGCTTCGGACTAGGTCAGAATTTAAATCTTACCACCAAAAATATTACCTACTTACCACTAAGCAGCATATTATCAGTTTACTAGAAATATGAAACTGTATCGGATAGTTCGAGACAAGTATGTAGCGCATCCATAAGCTTTCACTCACCGAACACAATCTTGCATAACACGAGCAAAACTGTGTCATAACTACAGACTATCACGGTTTATTTTCAATTGATCACCGTGGGAGAAAATAATTAGCTTGTAAGTGCCGAAAGGAAGATTGTAGCGATCGGTGATTGATGGTGAGTGCTGGCGTCGATTGTACAGATAAAGTGTTAAATGATTGGTTGGCGATCACCGACGATGTAATGGAATCTCGTAATAGATGCTCTCTTAACTCGGGGTGTCTGTAACAAGTTTTCTTTTACGAGGGAGAGGTTCTAAACCTGCCTTATTGGAGCTCGGCAGTCATCAATATAATTAACTAATAACTAGCTGTATCCCTCGGTTTCGGTTCGCGTTGATCTCATATTTCTCTCGTAGGAAATTCGTATCATGTGAACCATCCTGTCAAATTTTAAGTTTGTGGGTTATATAACCAGCGCATAAATAAGAATAGTTACAATAATATATATCATAACATACCATCACGTCTGTATTGTCCGAAGGGTTAGGCAGAGGTGTACCAATGTACACCCACATTTCGCCGGTATATTTAGGTCCCATGTAATAGGGGGCGAGCCTATTGCCATTAACCGGGCACAAATCCAGACTCCGCACTGCTACTGGGAATGTCATAGGAAAACCCAATAACACTTTGCTCGACCTGGGGATCGAACCCAGGACCTCTAGCGTAGCAGTCGCGCTTTAGGACCACTAGACTAATGAGGCAGTCTTTTACACTATTAGTTAACAATAATCCCCATGAATTTCCGTGGCAGCGGGAAAGTTAAAGAAAATATTTGCTATGTGTAAATCACGGAAGAGATAAAGAAGATTGGAATGGCCATGTGGGCGGGGCAGGCGCGCCACAGTCTTGATTAGAAAATCATAACTCGCCCGAATCATACATTCGCCGCGTTTAGTGTGCTTATGACTACTTCAGAGAACAGAGCTCCGCTTTAAACTGCCGTGTTGTGTTATTCTTACGTAATAGACAAAATGTCAGACCACCAGTATATAGCAAGGAGGTATATCTTTCCATCTGTAAGTCAAAAATAGCATTTAATTGCAAAATAATTGGTAAAAACATAAAAATATACTGATCACTATGAAATTCCAAACATCAATCATATTATTGCAACAAGTTACAAATAAAATACATTGCCCGATGTGTTCTCGCTTAATCAATACGATGTCGTAGTCCGCTTGCAATGTACTGCATGCATTGCGTTCTCTACTCTTCAACCATAGCCGTTGTTCGTCGTTTGCCGGGGTTGGCCGTGAGTGATGCACGGCGTACATCTATCGATATCGAGGTGACCGTGTAGTTAAATAAAAGCATCGATAGAATTCTCAACTATATTTACGTTTGACAAAGATTATTTTTGAAATATTAAATATTTAATTGATGAGAGTATATTTTTACTTGGATGTATTTTATATTATATGAATCATTGAATAAATGAAGATGAAGCGGCATAGACCATTTTATTTTACTTCGATTTTAATACTGAATAGATACAATATAGTCTAGTCAAATCTAAGTCAAATACTATACCTACTATTTTATTTAAGTTTTAATATTTGATTCTATTCGACATACCTAATTATTATTCATGCAATTAATTATAATAATGTTATGTTATAACTCTATTATGTTATGTTACATTTCCCCCAATTGCTTAATGATTACGTTTTGTTCCAAGGACATAGTTTCTTTTAAATTAATTAATATCAAATAAAAATAGTTCTTGATTTTTATAAAAAAATAACGGACAGTATTTATCGATAAAAAATATCAGCTTTTCAAGCACTAGCGTATGCTTGTTGCGAGTGTGTGTCTTATGCCTACGGGAGCTTGGTGCTAGTGTGTGAACAAATTGCTGCCCACCGCTTTATGTGTGTGTGATTTGATTGTATGCGAAAAACTTGTAAAGATAATGTTGCGTATGTTTGAGAATTGAAGTAGTGGGAGTAAAGCGGCGACACTGGTCCTAGAACAAAATAGCAGCTAGGGCCTTTCCAACCTTATTTATCTCTTCCGTGGTGTAAATTGACTGTCAATTTGTGACAGATTGATGGTAAAATCAAGTTGATACTATCTCTGAAGCCACAAATAAAAACTACTCACTTTCAGTAATGACTATTGACCCTATGAATTTATGACAATAGAGATGCGGATCTACTGCTTACTATAAGTAACACTCCGTCAATAATAACGATGAGTCCGCAATCACACTTAAAGTATCTATTCAACACAGTTAAGACATCCATTCAAAAGCTCTTCAATCAAAACCGAACAATAAGATGCCCATTATATTTTTTAGAAGCCTTCCAATACTTTCATACTAATAATGCCACTAAACTGAAACGTTCAGAAGTTCCATTGATGTTTTTTTAAGATTTATACTGCATCTCACCCTTATATTGTGAACAGTTGCTATTAAATATTACCTAGCTTGAGTTTAAAAAAATTCAAGTACTTTATTATTTGAATTATCATCATTATCCACATTTCTGCTATTCGAATACAGGTTGCATCAGTTAAAAATCCGCGGGATCAAAATCATTCACAAGATCCTTGTGAATTTGTGTATGTTGACTGTTGGTGCTTGTATATTTCTGTACAACATAAGTACCGAGATAAATAATTTATTTCGAGTCTCGCTTGGGCATGCCGAATAGGGTCAGATTTTAGTATATTTTGATGCATTTTCCTTGCTAAGATACGTTATTTTAGTGAAGGAAAAATTCAACCACAGGTAGAATTCGACCCTGCCATCACTGGGAATCAATCTTCTGGCGTCACCACAAAGACGTAAATTCAGAATGTCAAGGCTAATTTTTACCTGGCGGGTGGGACTCGTGGTGGCTTATTCGGTCATAGATATCCTAGTGTATTTACAACCGCTCGGTAAAATTTTTCCTTCACCAAAAAAATAGGGTTGCCAAACTACAGCTATCTTAAATTTCATTCACAGATATTCTGCTATATTCTGTCTGTTATCTAGGACGGTTCTTGTTCGACTTGTATGATCACGGCGCGCCCTCAGGGCACTCCACAGAGCCGCCCGACGTTCATCGACATCCTAATTAAATGATATCAAACCATCGATACTTTCTCGTCGGCTCCATTATTAATTATTAGTTTAATATCGTTCTGATTGATGGTAATAGCTTTGGCCGCGTTTATCTATTGGGAAATCAAAGATTGCAAATATAAAAGTAGAAAAAAAGTAGTTCTAAGAATCTAACAGGATTGTAGGAGGAGGAGAATTTGCACTCAAGTAAACAAAAATAAACACTTTTGTGCAGCTATGAATTTATCAACGAAAGTATAAATATCCAAAACGTGACACACATGACGTAGGATTAGTAATCACAAATTAATTTATTATTTAGAAAAATAATAATGGGAGCGGTTGTGGCCCAGTGGTACCTAGGTAACGGCCGCGACTTACGAGTAATTACAGATCGTGGGTTTAAACTCAGACAGGTGCTTGTTTGTGTAAATAATTTCATCATAACTGCTGCCAAAACGGTGAAGGAAAACATCGTGAGGAAAACGGTGTGTATGTCCTATTACAGTGCATTATATTTTAAAAATAATGAATGAATCACTGTTTTTCGGGCTTGCTCAATTCTTTTAGTTTTATTTTATATTTAGACGTCGGCAAACGGGTAGTTGACCACCTTTCAGAGGTACAGGTGTGATTGTATGCTACATCACTACATAGTATAAAACAAAGTCGCTTCGATGCGGTTTTTCTTAATATAGAGTGATTCAAGAGGAAGTTTTATATGTATAATACATACATACAGTACAGTAGAATGGTCGAGAAAACATGCGGATGAAAGCTAGTTATGTTTAAATCAATTGTCCTGACATTGACATTGTTGCGCAGGAGTCCGCTGCTGACTGCGTTCCTGGCGCTGTCGCTGCTGTGCCTCGCGTGCGGGAACAGCGCGGCCGTGCTGGCTGCCACGGGCCTGCAGCGGGACACGCTGCGGCAGCCCACCACGCATGCCAGCTTCGAGGTGGGTACACTAAATATCAAAATATTTTGTCTCTGAGCAACCGTTGTATTACATGTACATGATTTAGCTTAAAGCGTGATAAAACAACCTATTATTTATTAGTATACTAGTGAAACTTTTAAATGGAGCAGATAAAATATTTTTCCACTCGGACTACTCCGTGTAATTGATTCAATTACACGTTATCTGTATTAGCATACAATCTGGCTCTTACATCGGCGGCTGGGCTATTTATTCCCCGTTCTGTTGGGCAAGCGCAAGCCCCACTGACTTGCACAGTGTACCTGCTGTCAGTCGCGGCTGTTAACTATTTGTATTTAGGTGTTATCAACCGACTTGAAAAAGGAGAAGGTTCTCAATTGAGAACCTCCTCCTTTTTGTTAGGCGATATCTCCGCCTATTGTGGATCAATTTTGATAATTGTTTTTTGATTGATAGGTCATACTTCAGCGGTGGTCCCATTTAAATTATATAAAAATCGGTTCAGTGGTTTTAAAAAAATCAACAAAAATCTAAAAATTGTCGATGATATTATCGTTTACTCCAACACATCGCTGTCTCAGTGGAGCAGTGCGATAAGTTGGCTTATAAGTAATAATACTTTTAAATAAAACTTTCGACTTATAATTTGCAAAATAAAATTACTTTTAACAAAAAAGTTAAACCGCCTTCAAAAAAAAATAAAAAAAAATTGTCTAAAACTGTTTGGGAAGTCAGTGGCGAAAACAAAAGACCCACTCAAATAGAAGTCACCGACTTCCCAAACTGTTTTAGACAAAATTATTTTATTATTTTTTGAAGGCGGTTTAACTTTTTTTTAAAAGTAATTTACATTAACAACACAATATAAAAGGTTCAGTTATCGAAAATCAATAGATTGCTTATATTAGTTTGTTCGATAACTGCCTCATAAGTCAAATGGCCTCATGAGCGATTGTTACGTTAGAAGTCCTGATGGGGTCGTACCCAGGTCGAGTAGTGTTACATACCATCACGCCTGTATTCCCCGAAGGGTTAGGCAGAGGTGCACTTAATGTACACCCACAGTTCGCCGGTATGTTTTGGGTCCCATGTAATAGGGGGCGAGCCTATTGCCATTCACCGGGCACAAATCCAGACTCCGAGCTGCTACTGAGAATTTCATAGAAAAACTCAATAACACTTTGCTCGACCTGGGGATCGAACCCAAGACCTCTAGCGTAGCAGTCGCGATTGGGACCACTAGACCAACGAGGCAGTCAAGTACGAGGTAGTGTTGTTGGTTTTTTTTCTATGAAATTCTATGTAGCAGTTTGAGTTTAAATTAAAACAAAAAAACCGTGCCCGGTTTCTGGTAATAGGTTTAACCCCTATTTGTATAATGCGACTTAGCCGGTGTACACACTGAGTATGTACATTAGTACACCTCTACTAAACTCTTCGGGGTATAGAGCTGTGATGGTATTTAGTTAGTTGTAGCTGTTCTAACCTCAATTTTTTTTACAACAGTCTGCCTTAATAAATAATAATTAATATTTTATGCAAAAAACCGAAATCTGTTGAGGCCTAAAACGTATACAACAAGTGGAAATATTTTTTAATTTATTCCCTAGTTTTGATTTTCATTCCTAAGTGCTCCAAAATATTATTATTACAAATATATGCAATGTATAGACAGACGTCTTTTAGTTTTCACTATATCTTTGTCTCGTCTTGATGACAAGCGGACTTTGCAACTTCTGCTGTGATCTAACTGTTCTATTTATCTTTCGGCGTTGTTCTTCTGCCTCATCTGTCTCACGCTACCGATTTTCAATTTGTAAAGTAAAGATATTTTAATAGAACGACACGCCGTCGTTCATTCACAATTGATTGATATTGTCGCTTGACGGATACTTTTCGTAAATTGTGTGCAACATTAATTTCAATTAAGTATTAACTATCTACTTTTGGATGTACACATAACATCACGTCTTTAATTCCCGAAAGGTAAGCGGAGTTCTACTATTATTTAGAACTTATTGTTGGTTGCTGCTATATTATTGCGACCCATATCCCTAAAAAGTTAAACGGGGCTCTAAAGTTGCATGCTGAGAAATTGTGTATTTATATTATAGAAACGTCAGTCAAGTAAGCGTATTTTCAAATAACTGTGTGTTAACATATATTGCGGCACGCGTACTTAACATATCCTACATGTTACCTCACCAACTCTACAGCTAACTTATTCCAGGTATTGCTAACTTAACAAATTACTCAACTTTAAGTACCTACCTAGTTCGAGTACTTCCTTATTTTCTACTCATGTGTATGTACATCGCTTTGACGTCATATATATTTAAGTACTGTACCTAGCATGTTGCTAATAATAACTAATAAATTATTTAACATAGATAAAACTGTCATTATAACTTAAACTGTTATTTAACTTATAACTTTAGATACTATTATCACCTACGTGGTGTCAATGAATTCCTAAAACCTTTTTCTTTCTTTCTAAATGCTGTCTTTCTTCTACGTCCATTACAAAAGTCACCTACCGTGCTGGGCGTTTAATTACTTAGGGGTATTATCCGAAATAACCCTCCCTCCACTTTCACTTCCCATAAAAAATAAAGAACTCGATTATGAAGTTCAGAACATTTCTTAATACACAAGCTTAAGCTCATGAACACACTTAATCACCAAATATTTGTGACTGACGGGAGCTCATGAGGTTAATATTATAATCGGGTGCAAACAACCGGACGTGATTACAGCCAGCCAAGGCTGACATTACCCGGCGATGAACCTAATCCACCGGTTATTACGCGTAATGACGTGAAGTCACGATATTACGTCAATTGGAGTGGTCGCGATAATTACAGGTGGCCAATGTAATGATAGTAAAGCACGCTGTACCGGGAATGCGTAGCTCGAAAAATGTACTGTACATTGTAAAAAGTATGAAGTAATGAACCAACACGCGTGTCAGCATCATATGTGACTATTTGACTTATAATTTTTTGTGGTCGCATAAGAAAATTAAACATATAGTCGAATAGCAAAACAATTGAAATCGGCTCCAAAATAAGGCAGTTATAATCATTTTAATTTTATGCTAGACAGATCGCACTACCTATAGAATGTTGTGACGTCACACCATAAGAATTGTATGCAGACAACTTACTTGCTTGTTTTGTGGGAAAAGAGCAAAGCATCCCCTTTTAATCCCCAATTATAAATTTATATAATCTGACTGCCTCATTAGTCTAATGGTACAAAGCGCGACTGCTACGCTAGAGGTCCTGGGTTCGATCCCCAGTTCGAGCAGTGTTATTGAGTTTTTCTATGGAATTCTCAGTAGCAGCCCGAAGTCTGGATTTGTGCCCGGTTGATGGCAAGAGGCTCGCCCCCTATAACATGAGACATCCCTGCTTACAATATAAGTGTGGGTGTACATTAGTACACCTCTGCCTAACCCTTTGGGGAATACAGGCGTGATGGTATTATTTAATTTAAAGTAACTGATAATAGGTTGTCACATTGGTGGACTATGTGGGATCTAAAAACACATGCGAACTGTATGTATATAGGAACGTCGCTATCTATTTCATCTGATCATATATACGTGATGGTATGTTATGTTATAATGTATGCAAATTTTTAGATTTACTTGGTTACGTTGCCTTGTTTCTCGTAACACAAGTGCAATATAAAGTTCAATGCACTGCTTCATTAATATTACAAGTTTTTACACAAAACATAACGGTAACGAAATATAAAGAAGACTATACAGTTTTTAGAATACAATGAGGAGTTCACTGCAATTAGGTAGTTCCGATATTACTGAGTACAAGTGAAGTGTCTGTTTGTAATGTCAACACAAAAACTTTATATCTACTATATGTATATTATGAAAGTTTATACGGGAATCGAACCCATGACATTTAGCGTAGCAGGCGGACTTGGGGCCGCTAGACCAATGAGACAGTTACAATTATACATGATATAAATGATTATTCAACTTATTTGAAATGAAATTTAACAAAACTAATTTTGAAATGAAATTAAAAAAAACTTAACCTTATGTATCGTAAATCGGGTTGATAGTTCAGACGTTATTCAGCAGTTGATGTTAACGTGTCCATGGGCGGATGTGTGTGTGTCCATCCTCGCCTACTCGTTCGCTGAGTCTATCTTATAAAAAAAAACCAGGTAATTATGAGTGTACATAATTGTGTACTAGTTATATTCGGCATTGAACAGAGCATTGCATAGGTATCGCATCAATTTGTCAGTCAAACATAATACATCCTCATTATCTTCATGTGTGAGTAATGTTGATAAATTAATGATGAGATGTATTGCTGTAATGATGGCCGGAGGGCGGATGTTGAAAGGCCGCCAGGTCAGGTCGGAGCTGACGGCAGGGCTCCAGTACAGTGACAATATGTATTTAGAACAGTGGCATTTGCGGGCTGACGAGGACTGATAGAACTTTATTAAAACACAACTGTGTATGCATGTGTGTATGTCATTTCAAGTCATTTTTCTAAGATGGAAATTTGGTTAAAAAAAAGAGATAAAGATTGAAAAGATGGCTTATAAGTAATTTTTCTCAATTTAAAAATATATATATAATTTTTAGAAATTGAGAAAAAATACTAATTAATTGCATAAGCCATCTTTTTGACTCCTTATTTTTGGATATTTTCCATCCAAAAGTATTAATACAAGAGTCATATTTTAATAAGGAGTTTTAAGTTTTGCTCCCGACTCTAATATTTCTCAATGCGATCTTCCAAATGCGTTCTCCATGAATGGGGACGGTTGTATCTGAGGAATCAATTATTTTCTAAATATTTATAATGATGAATAAGGTGCTGAACTAGTAAGTCTGCATCCATTATTTACACATACATGTTACATAAAAAAAAATCAATCAATCAATATTCATCGTCACAATTCCTCAACAGGATGAAATGGAAGCATGGACGCCAGTCCTCACGAACATAGCGGTGCTGATCATCGCGACGGTGCACTGCCTGGTGTGCATCGTCACCATATACCACCTGTCCAAGAGGATCTGCCCTTGCTTCCGGCCCAAGCAGGCCTTCGACCACAATCAGTTCGACCCCACCTTCAAGCCGGTGCAGCAGTACGTGGTGAGCGTGGACGAGGTCAAGAAGGGCCAGGATGTGGAGAGGGTCAGGAACCATGAGCTCTGCAAGGAGTTGGAGGTCAAGCTGCAGGGGGAGACGCTCAAGAAGAAGAAGGTTTGTTCTATTTTGAATAATACTTTGAGAAATATTAATTTGACCATATATTTAGAATAGGATGCTAGCAATTAGGCAGTAATAAGTACTGTCCGATTTACACTAAGAGGTAAATTTGCCTAGCACTTCTACAATTTTATTTTGTGAGACGAAGCGGCGCAATCAGCTGATCATAGCAACATACCCTGCATGTCTGTCTTACAATTACATAAATAATTTCAAAATGATGAATAATTAAGCTTAAATTTAACTGTCGAAATTATACAGAGCGGGCTTGTTACATCAAAGTCTTTTTTCCCAGGAGGAGCCGGAGTACGGCAGCGCAAACAGCAAAGAGAAGCTGGTGACGCGGTGGCTGGGGCGGCAGCAGGTGCCCGCCGGCGCCGGCGCCGCCACCACCACGGGCCGGCGCCGCGGCGTGCGCAAGCCCAGGAAGCCGCCGCACCTGGTGCTGCTGCCCGCACACCCTGCCAGCACGGTGAGTACCACTAACAACACTCTATGTTTGGAGATGAGTAAAAGGTCTTCTTCGATAGTATATGCGTATAATCACGTTGAAGGTAAATAATAAAAAGACAATTATTTAAGCGTAGGGCAGGTGACCCGGTTTTGGCTATTTTAAGAATTTTGTAGACTTTGAAGCTATATCATTTTACAGTTTTTGCTATCACGGACATATTTCTTGTAAAAAGTGATTAAATATATATAAATCTAGCCTAAGGATACATTTTTTTTCATAATAATTCAATGGAAAAATAATCCTGTAGAAAAGAAAAAAAAATGGGAATTTGTGCCATTTTTGGCCAGATTTACCCCATTTCTGGCCACAGTCATGTGCCAGTTCTGGCCACCAAAATTCATCAAAAATAAAAAGCAGATAATTCAAAGTAATAAAAAGTTTATTCGAAAATCGCATATTTTACGACCAACAGTCTTTATTCCCATTCATCAGGCACCCCATACTTTATTGCGTTCAACGCTAATGTTATTTTATGCGGTGAGTACTGGAACAATTTTCTTTTCACGACACCTATTTTTTTTGTATTTGGTTTCGATGGAGGCATTATAATCGTAACTCTGAAAATGAATAGATTACTTATATCAAAATAGCTAAGTAATTAAGTTGAAAAATCACGATAAAAACTAAATGGCCAAAAGTGGGGTTCTACGTGCACCACTTTTGGCCAGTCATGTGGCCAAAGATGGAAAAATTCATTCATTTTGCTCCATTAGTGGCCACCTCTCATACCCTCACTTAATAAACAAATAGCGATAAATTAACATTAGTACCACTTAGACAGTGTATTCTTTATGAAGGATTAACATAAACATTAAAATAAATAAGAAGGATTTTAAAAACAATGATTGATTACTCACCCGCTCGCCTTAGCCTTTTTGCTAAGACTAAAACAATTGACGCTCGTCAAAAACTAATTACTTGTTGGATTGAAGTGAAGTTTGACCCATCAAAGCTGTTAACGCTATCAGTGTTGCCAATATTAGTTATTTTTATTCCCGTAAACCATAAAGTAATATATTTGTATTTGCCTTAGTTATAACCATTTGAAGTTCTAAATGGCCACAAAGGGGTCGGTGGCCACAACCGGGTCACTTGCCCTATATCACCGTGGGTTAAGTCAAGCGAGTTAAGCGAGAATGCAATAGTGGCGCCACGCCGCGGTGCAGTGGGGAGTTACATCCACTGTCTCTGCGCCGACCGGTTCGATGACGTGGTTATAATGACAATGCGTTGACACTCTATGATGATATAACTGTCGGTAAAATGAAGAAGAATAAATTTATTACTCAGAGATAATTAATTACATGTCCATATATTTTGATTCAATAATTACCAGATTGACAAGTATGTTTTAAGGAGATATCTTCCTGTAGCTTAAATACTAGGTCAAGCCTGTCTCGTGGAAGCTTGTTTTTGGTTCGGAAAATTTAATACGGATCATTAATTTGACAAGAGGATGACAAAAAAATTACTATAAGTAATACATAACGATACATATTTTTTTTGTGTTGTGGTAATGATATTATTTATCAAGATACAAGAAAATATAGCTTATTACACGTTGTTATGTTATTATAGAAATGAAAATAAAAATCTGTAATTCTATAAAATTTATTATACCTATTTATGGTTGACTACTCTGCGCCTGCAACGCCAAAGCGACATTGTCATCACCGGAAACGTTAAGAAACGTAAAAAGGTTTAAATACCGTGAAATAGTTCATAGTATAGATTTCATTCGATTGTACAAATATTTTTTGGTGAATAAGCATGTTCGTTGAATTGCAGTTAATATTTTTTAGGAGGTATCATTTAGTAACTACTGACTGGTGTCGACTAGTGATGCGTAACTGTAATGATATGGCGTGTTTACTACTATACTTTACGAATACGAATTGCGTAACCTTAAGCTAATTATGGCATATTTTTTGTGTTGATTCGGCTCAATTGACTAAGTGGTTAAAGAACTGACTTCCGGGTCGCCTATAGATTACCAAAGTGAATAAGTATCTGAAAGACAAGCTACCAATCCAGCATGGAAATCCACAAATCCGCTATAGTGAAAAGGTTAGCCAATAAGTCCAGTTAGCATGAGTCCAACATATTCTTTTCTTTGACGTCATCATCTATTTTTCATACAAAACCGATAATATTTTAAATTACCGCAAAAAAATCAAAACTGGAGCTCTAATTGTCGTCAAATCTTCATGTTTAATTAAAGCTCCTTTTACTGAATGGAGCTTTGATTAAACTGAATGGAGATTAATGCTTTTAACAGACGATGTGCGCAGGCGCCTAGCAGTGCATTAGTGCAATATGCATGATATACATACAAAAGACATCAACGCGTTGGTTTGGTAGCAAATGTTTTTGTACGTTTATCTTGCGTAAAATTTGCTATTTTCTCACTTTGATACTTTTTTATGTCATTTAGTAAGTATATTTGATATTATACAATAATAATTTAATAACCGGAGCGCATAGTTCAGAGAGATTATCTATTTTACGCATTACAGGCCCCTAATTCGATGTTAACAGAAAATGAATATTACAGAATTGCGGGAATTGGTGTTTTGGATGTTACGTTTAAGGAAGGCATGAATTCCTCTTGTAATGCATGTTGAATAACAATATTTTGAATATAACATCTGTCAAAATATAAATAACGTTTACATAACAAAATCACAACACAATACTGCCAAAACAATGATTACGTGCGTTTAATGGCTGCGCCTGCGCGTGCCTAGCGCGTCGGTGCGCCCGCGCCGGACGTGTCCCACCGCTGGGGTCGCATTGCCCAACAATAGTCACGATGTTGATGTAACGTAATAACTAACGCACGCATTTAGATGTTCTTGGTTATTATTATAAGTGATTTTTGGTCGTGAGGTTAAGTCAATTACAAGTGTAGTAGGTACCTACGGTGCATGAGAAAAGCGAATGGAATAGTGTTCGTCGAATGTTCTAGCAAAACTGATTTTGTTAAATCTGGTAATTAGTAACAGATACTGATTTAAACATCGATCGGTCTAGCGATTGCAAGTGCGGCTTAGGAGCATGACTTTTTGAGTTTTTACGTTCGAATCTCAAGTCAAATAAATTATAAATGTTAATTGTTAATATGATGTTTTGGATATTTTCACTGGTCTAGTAATTAATGTACACCCACGCTTCGCTGGTATGTTTAGGTCCCTATGTAATAGGGGCAAGCCTATTGCCATTAACCGGGCACAAATCCAGACTCCGACAATTTTATCGAAAAAATCAATAATCCTTCTAGCTTATCAGTCGCGCTTGAGACCACTAGGGCAACAAGGCAGTCAAAGTTTGTTTTACTTATGCTTTATACTTAAAAATAAATCTTTATTTAATATCCTCCTCCTTTTTGAATTTTCTAAAGTCAGTTAATCACTCACGCTAATTATCATAAATTAATAAAAAAAACGTAACGTATCGCGTACATCTGATTGTACCGAAATTGAGGTCTCATATAAAAGCGACTCTATTCCAAACCTAAGCTGGTGACAATTCAACAGAACACCCCTAACTATCCACACTGAGTGCGATTATATTACACTACGGCTTGATACCAAAGACACATTCAGTTTTTTACAGTTACTTATATAACATTTTCATTGTACACCGAAATAAATTCACCGAATTAAACCAGTCACGCATTACAAATATCAAAGTTCCAAAACATCAACTCGGAATCAAACCCGTTAGCTAATACACACAAAAACTAGCTTATTTATTCAAAACAAAAAGCTATGAGCCTACAGCCGTCAATCAAGAGTGTGTTCCGCATTGCGCGGGCGCAGGTCCTTCCTGGATTGCTGCGCAGACACGCCTCTTGTTATGTGATAGCTTTTTTACAAATACTTTATTAGCACGTTTTTACTTAAAAAACTTATATGTAGGAATTCATTTTATTTAGTTATTTATTTAGGGGCTGAATTTTGCCCTTACTCAGCGGATATACGAGAAAACTATGTGTAGAATAGTACAGTTTGTTCGAAATAAGTTAGCCGATCGGAAATTCTCTGCAAGTGGTTTAGAAGTGGTAAATTTTAATAGAAAGAGACGGTGTAATGATAATTAGAGTCGTATATGTTTCACATTTCTAATTATTTTGTTTACTGATTTCGATATTTATGTATTAAAACACTTAATTAAACGATTTTATCACCGCGGTAGTTCGGAACGGCTAACGTCCGATCGGCTTACTTATTTCGAACAAACTGTATGTGTTTTGGAATTAATAAAACCCCCACAGGTATGTACTCCCTACCTTCTAAGAGAGCCCATTCATTTCTGCTTTAAAATTGTTAGTAAAAACAATTATATCACTAACAAGCAACTGGCTAACAAGCATATGGAAAACGGTGACCGTAGCGTAATTGTTGGTTGTAAAGTATACCTATATACCTAGAGTTCTGTACAATCATTACGTAGAACTCTATAAGCGTTCTCTGAAGAAGAACGATTTCTGCCAATTATATTCAAGTCACTAATATGTATAAAATTAACATAAATCTTAAGCTCGTTTCTCTTTTCACCATTTTTTATGTTTTCGCTCGGAAACGGTATTTTTTGGTAAAAACCGAAATAAATAAGAACAATCGGCCGCAAATATTTAGATCGCAGCGCACGCGCACAGCTCAGAAAAATAAAATACAGAAGTCTCACAAGTTTTTAAGAATTCATGCACTATAGACACTGCTGAGATAAAACTACTCGAAGATTGCTAATTCTTCTTGGTACACACGGCTACAGATCAACCAGCCAGTTTAAGCTGATCTCGCATTGTATAGGCTTCTCGTACAATAAGAGGCTAGCGTAATCTGTATTTGTATAGCTTGATGTGTAGCCGTGCGTACGCGTACTTTTTGGTTTTCTGGCGTCAAATCTGAATGTTTTTTGTAAAAGTGAGTCTTTTACTATATTTTGCAGGTTGACGCATAAAAACATCAAACAGAATATCTAATAACTAAAGAAATGTTCTCGTTTTATGTAATTTGAGGCCTTTCAGGCAATTTAAAATTATTATTTAAGCTAATCTGTTTTTTAAATGACCACAGGTAGTTACGTGACTTTACAGTGTGGCTGCCAATTGTATGTAGTGTTGGCATAGTAGTACAAGCGTTCACTTGACACCTTCAAGATCTAGCTCTTTAAAGGTAGCTTCATAGACTAATATATAATACTGGGTAGCTCTTTTTTATGTCGTCACAACCGTGGCAAGCTGTGAGAGGCGGCAGTGTAGGTCACACTGCCGCCTCTCCTTGTGGCAGATAATCCATGAGGATTTCCTAACACCAGGAGAGGCAATATTATGCTATTTTTAGTCTCTGAAAATATATGTTTCCAGCTAAAATCAAATTAGTGCGTAAACACAATAAAATACAAGAAAATGCAAGAAAATATCAAGCTAAAGTAAACAAAAACAAATTTTTTGATCTTCTTGTTTGTAGAAAAACGGCTACTGAAAAATGATAATGACTATTAAAAATTGCATAATATTGTTAGGCAGTAAAAGAGTGGGGAAGTCCTTCAGTGGGACACTAAAAGCCTCTTAAGACTCTAATTTTAATTATAATATTTAAGCTCTTACTTCTAACCCTTATGCAAGTAACTGAGCATGGAAGTAGGAAGCGGCACCCTGACAGCCGGAGACACAGTAGCGTCTGGTGAAGCACCGGAACCGCTAGGAAAATAAACGCCGCAGATGAAATCTGACTCACCGACACGGTACGCACTATTACTGTAACACTTAACGAGTTTATTAAGGTAACCAGTACCTATTTTTTTGTATAAAGCTTTCCTTTTTCAAAGCAACGGTCCCACAAAGAGTTTGAAATTGTCCTAAGTTAATCGTAGTGAACTTACCTAAAACCAAAAGTGTTTAGCTATCTTGCGATCGGTGATTTAGCCTAAAACGATTAGTTTTTCTTCCTTAAGCACCTACCTATAGTACCCATGCTGGGGCTCAAGTCTGTTATTCCATATGTATAAAAATTTACATACAATGTATAGCTCTGATATCTAAATGACGTAGTAGGAGTGATAGATTTGGTAGACAAAACTGTCAATAATCTCATCAGAGAATAAAATCTCAGGGCCCTAGTCCTCGAGGAACAAGATATCAATTAAATACGACTTATACGACCGACTAATACAATGGGCTAAAAATGATAGGTCCCATGATAGACCGATTATTTAGTAAGTTTGGTCAAAGATTTCCGTCACATAATTACCTGATATATCATAATGCTACTATCAGGGAAACTACACTTAGTGGTCAGTGAGATACCACTGCGCACCGATGGCTATGAGAGCGGAACGCCTACAAAAAGTGCGCCGCTATGCGCCCGCGCAGCCGCCGCGCGCCGTGGTACACAGCGCCGCGGCCTGCGCACTTAATTACCGACGGGATTGATTGTAACTGATCTTAGCATTAGTGGTGCCAGTGATGGGTGCCGTGCTGCCGTGGTGGTACTCAGAGATACAGAGCGTTAACCTGAGACGGAACGATACTGTTTCATAGACGCATGAACATGTCATTACAAACTAGTCCAACTTTAGTTATTAGCAGACGGACCAATAAATTATTGCGTTTATTAACAATTAACTAAAGGAGGATTCCTCTCATGCCTTACCAATCTAATCACCGATCCAATGAGGATCGCACATTACTATAATATTCTTTTGGTAAGTTTAATGCTTGTGTTACGCATGGGTTCAAGTCGGTAGTGCAATGGGAGGGCTACGAACCGGCAACCACGTGATCGCAAGTCCGCCGCCCTAGCCAGAAAATTTTCAGAGGTAGATTGCTCTAAGACAGTCAATTAACATTAACCTGCCGTAGACCTCAAGAGTAGAACTTACTGAATGAGAAACTGATGTTTTTTTTTACGAAATATGTGCAACAGCTTGCAGTACATTAACTATTATCTTAATTCTAAACTAATAATAATAGTATTCGACTCTCGAATTGACGACATTGCTTCGTTTAATATGCAATCAGTTAACTGGCGCAAATACACCTAATCACCGACCTCGTTGATGATTTATTGATTAATTCTGACCATTAATTAACTTTATCAATCACACATCAGCGATATTCTCAAATTTACATATCTTGAATCCGACATTCTGGAACTTAATTTGAATATTAATATGCAAAAATAATGTGCAGAGCTGGCAACACACTTTAGACGTATTACTAATGTAAATGTCAAACTTAATTTGCAAATATTTTTTTAATTACCGTCGGAAATACAATGTCTGGTTTGAGGTCATATTGAAAAATGTAGGTGAGCTAAAAGGTCAATCATGGGATCTAATACATACATACCATCACGCCTGTACCCCCGAACGGGTAGGCAGAGATTGATACAGTTCACCGAACCGCTGTATATCACGGCGATGATACGGGTCAACCCTATTACCAATAACCGAGCAGAAATCTAATAACATTGCTCGATAAGTTCAGTAGCGCTTGTGACCCACGGCTAGACTACCTATACTATTACTTATACTGTGGATAGACCAATGAGCTCGGATGTTACGTACAAAAACATATTTAAGTAAAAGCATATTTTAACATTACCATTTTCTGAACCAAGGAGATATTTCAGGGCTGTCTTTGTTTGAAATGTTTGTGTTAATAAGGTTCTAATAAAAATAATGTTAATAAAGAAATGTATTTTTATATACGTACGATGTTCAATGGACGTGACTGACATGTAATGAGGTTCAAGCGTGAGATTGCACAAATAGACTGCAAGCAGTAAATAAGTGGCATCCTTGTGCCACATTCCGGGCGTCACCTGCGAGGTGTGGCGCGGCCTTACCTACTGCTCACTACTCACTCACCAATTCAGCATACGTACACAAAAATACCAAGATGGAATACCACCAAACATCATTTAAACGAATAAATTTAAGCGGGGGTAGCCTAATGGCTAGGGCGTCGGACTTGCGATCATATGGTTGTGAATTCGAAATCCACCCTTTGCACTACCGACGTGAACCCTCTCGTAACACAAGCATTTAGCTTAGTACGAGGGGTTAACTAGAATACTAATAACGTGCGACCCACATTGCTAGTCAGGTTTTTTTTAAAAGAACAAAAATGTGAGTATATTCTTTGCCCCAGGGCAGGAGGGCGCAAAACAAAAGCTCCCCTTTAAACGGGTAGAAATGAGTCAAATACCGATAAATAGCCGGCTAGTTGCAACAAAACCCAGCATATTTTGGTCCACCTGCTAAGTCACTACTCCCACGTTTTTTTTCCAATACACGATATTATCAATAAAAATGCGTATCGCTTGTCATGTATTATTGTCAGATATTTGTCGAACGTTGTCCATCCTTGTGCCAAATTCCATGCGTTCGCACTGTGGGTGTGGCGGGCGTTACCAACTGACAACTATTAACAGGTGTTGGCGTGGTGTCGTTCGTTATGCTTGTCGGCAAATAAAACCACTTTCGATTCCATTATTTTTATTAAGTACTTTTCTATTAACTGCAAGTAAGACTTTGAAGTAATTTCGACACACACCATATTAGAACCTCAAATCAAATAAAAAGTTAAGATGGAACTTTGCGAACAAAGAAGTGAGGCCGGCTAAAACTACGCCTAACCATGTACAACACACAATTACACGCACACACGTATACCGTTATTTTATCAGTCGAGCTAACGAGCTATCGAAAGCTCGACTGACAAGATAAGGCGTAATTAACTAATACATGTGTGCGAGTAATTGTGTGTTGTACACGGTTAGGCGTAGTTTTAGCCGGCCTCACTTCTTTGTTCGCAAAGTTCCATCTTAACTTTTATTTGATCTGAGATTAGAACTGATAACTGAGGAGCTTAGGAGGCGGATCACTAACCATAAAGTATCTCACATTTTCCATTCATTTTCATTAAATTATCAAATAAGTATAGGCTATGGTATTTAAACTTAGATAAGCTTACGGTGATATGAACTAGATCGCTTTGAGTACAATCATACGACAACCTGCCTTTCGCACAATTAAGACGATAATTATAATCGCATCCGTTGCTCCAAACTAGATTGTAATGCGTGAACACATTCTTTGACAATTATTCTAAAATCTCACACAGTTGAAATTAAACTTTATTTTTCATTAAATAAGACATACCATCAATTGTTTAAGATTATCTGGATGCGAATGCTATGATCCTTTAAAATAGTTCTGTAGTTGTGAGTAGTATGGTTTATATTCGTTTGTCTTCTGTTTGTTTAGACGCTTGTGTACCCGTTGCCATGGTAACTAGAGCGAGAATAGATAATTTATGGAGTTAACTGATTTTTAGTTTTTAATGTTGGATGCTGTTATTAGTGTTATCTTTCATGCACTACCTGGTAACTCAGCACTGGTTATTCCCCAATGAACCGAACTTAGTTTTATGGCATCTCGACTACATCTCTCCTATTGATAAACGTCCATAATCAGATTAATATGTGTTCTCTATAATAGTGTGTAACACTCATAAAAGTCCTGAAACCAGCCTCAACTTCAGCCTGTCATGAATGATGATCAAAATTAAATTAAAACTTGTTTTAGTCAATATTGAAAAACCTAAATATTGAAATTGAATTTCCAGTACTGTCTTTCGAAAAAATAATACTGTATTTACAGTCGATTTACATAAAATATGATATAAGTTTACACACATAAAATTTAAGATTAAAAAATGATTAAACGTGAATAGTACCAATAAAAATCCTTTATATACATTCTGATCGACCGTATTACCCGCGCTTACATTCCCCATAACACGATAATCACCCGCTTCCGCCGGGAAAGCGCGCAATTAGCAATATATCAAAGGGACCGACTATTGTTAGAGGGAGACAGATGTATAGTAATGATAGAGAGGAAGATATATCTATGATAGGTCGTGGTTTGAAGCTGTGTTTTTTAGTTGATGTCGAATGGTCGTGGTTAGTATTAAATGATGGGCTTTCAGGCGTGTATTTCCGCGAGTAAAAAGGAGTTTGTTAGATAGATCTTTAGATCTATAGGTGTGTGTATGTTTTACGGTCGTTTTATGTGAGTTAACTGTAGTGAGGTATGCAATTCTATTATTTTTATTTATAAATAATTCAATGCTATGAAAATATACGGGTAATCGTTAAATAATGTAGAAAATATATTTGTGTTCAAAACATGAAAATTTATTTCAAATGAGCTTTACAATGGGCCTGAAATTCAAAGGACAGAGATTCGTCAATACGTATTCATTTGACGGTGACATGGGAAGCGTTCAATACCAAGTTCCCATTATGTCCACAACAATAATTCTGCTTCCATGCTTAGCTTTCCTTGTATAATAAGAGCTAAGCCCACAAATGATCAGCATAATCTGTATAAATGATATACCGCCCCAACCTCCCAGGTGGTCCCAGGGTCCGCCGGCTGTCAGTCACGCCGTATACTCACGACAGCAGCCCAGACGGACAGAAGCCAGCAGCGGCATAAATACATAGCAATCAGTTATTATATGTTAAGACGTAAGGGCTCCGCTTTCGCCGCCATTTGCAATTGTAATGGAAACATCTTAATTTTACCGTCTGGGAGGTAAGAGTGCCGCTTTCCAAACGGTTTCCCGTTTTGGAATACAATGGACGATGTAGACGCTGTAGTACGTGAGTTCGACGCTGTGTGTAGTAGATTTTACAGTCGATATTCATTTCCTTTTGACCATAAACAGACAGATTAAGCCATTATGTCTGTGACTACAAATCTAGTCTTTATTTTCGTCTAGTAGATGCCGGTTGTTGGATTTCTAGGTCGGTGATTTTTTTTTTCACACCGAGAGTGAGTGCTCTCCCAGATACGGAGAGCACGTCGACCCTGGTTGTCATATGAACACCTATAACAATCGTTAGTGAGTCAGAAGCCCCAACAAGCCTGACAACCAGTCTATATATTTAGAATATCGGTTTTGCTCCAGAAATTGTGTTGCGGAGGTCTGATGGCAGTCGTTTGGTGTAAAATATAGATAATCAGACGCATCTGGCCAAGCCAAGGCAATTGGGAAAAAGGCTCGGAGAATGGGATGTAATGTTGGAAGGTTGACATTCTTATTATACAGACCTTACTTCTAAGATGAATAAAACTGCAATAAGGTCTAATTCGTATGTAATACTTTCCTACATAGATTCATTCAAGCTTGCAATCTTATGATTTTATTTGATCGCTAAAGATTACATTTAGATACTCGTAACACAATTATTTGCATAAATATACATACACGCGATATTGACTTCCCTTTTAGAGCTAATAACGGATGTCTTAATGATGGCAATTTAATTATATTAATTTATGTAAAAAAATTAACGACTTTTGTCAACACGGTGGTGACCTTGAAACACATTTGTAAAGGTAAATTAATTTCAGTGTGTCTGCTTAGGAAATATAAAATACTTGCCCTCGTTATATGTAGTACAGTTATTTTAAAAAGGTGAATTGATAATTGTGTAAAACTTAAGGAGGAACCGTCAACATATTCATGCAAATCGTAAGCGAATTGGTTAATAAAACTCTTAATAAATGTCACCAAGCATGCCAATAGCTTTATTGATGAGAAATTTTATACAGTGTGGTAGGGACATCGACGCACGTCCGCTTACCATGAATTCAGTACATGATTCTGGAACTCCCGGCGTAGATATTTTTCGTCGGTTATTAAAAAAAAACAGCTGTTCCATACATTTTGACCATGTAGGTATCGCAATTTTGTATGAGAAAACTAATTTTTTTTTTATTAGGTAACCGACGAAAAATATCTGCGCCCGGGGGTCCAGAATCATGTACTGAATTCATGGTAAGCGGATGTGCATCGATGTTCCTTCCACCCTGTATATTGTTAAAAGCGGCGGTAGCTTAATGGCTAGGACGTCGGACTTGCGATCATGTGGTTGCCGGTTCGAAACCCACCCATTGCTCTGCCGACATGAACCCATTCGTAACACAAGCATTTACAGCAGCGTGTGCCCCACTTTGCTCGTAAGCTTTCTTAAAAAAGAAAACAAAATAATGATAATAATTTGAGTGTTCATTTATAAATTCATTGGTCATCCCCTCTAAACCCTACGATATCTAATTAAAAAAATAAAAATGTTTATTAAATCATCTTAATAATCACGTAAGTGCAAATAACACGTTCTACATCTCTCTCTTGCTTGCAGCAGGAGAGTCTGCTCTTCCGGTTTACAATTTAACTAAGTTAGTATCAAAGTTGTTGAATACAAATAGATGACATTTCACTTCTACCGTAAGTGCACTATACTGCCCATTTACACGAATTAATGGCAAAAAAGTGGTATCGGTGCAAGCGCAGGCGGGGGGTTAGAAACGCGGCGATTACAGCACTTTCACCCGATCGCCGGAGAAACCACACAATTATGCACACGGCCGGCAACCTGGCAACCTGGCCACTCGTGTGTGACCCCCAACCGCACCACGTGACGAGCACTATATGCTCTTAACCCTGGGATGGCAAAAGCATCTCTTATTTCTCGGCGTTTTAGCTGAAAAGTTATCTTCTGTCTAGGTCACAATTCACAGATAACTTAAATATCTCTAGGTATATATTTGTAAATCATTAAAAAGTTTGCCCTACACCACAACGAGGAGCATCCATTGTGAAACGCCGCACGTACCTCATGCTTGGACGATAAATACGACCCTACCTAGAGAACCAATGTATATACCTAACTAACACAGCTCCTGAAAATATTTACATCATCAGAAACAGATAACGTAGTAATAATAGCGAGTAAAAAAACAATAGCTAAATAAGACAAGGCAAGAACTCAAAAGTTCATTGATCATAATATTTTGTTTCATAACATCAGTTGCGTCACTGACAACAGTGTCAATTCGTCAGCCGCTGGCAGAATAATAATTAGTGATAGTACGAGTAAGCGCACTTCTAAACATACGACAGGTTTAAAGAATTTATGTAACGTGTGTGTATTTATGTAATTGTTATGTACTGGTGGCACCACTAATTGGGTACCTCTCACGCATATAGATAATGTGTATGCCTACCCAGATGTTTCTGCAAACAGCGTGCTATACATTAGATACTATACAGTAAGGTATCTATATGGCTTGTAACTGCAACAGCGTCCTTCTTGTAAAATATATATGTATAATAACATGTAGTAAATATATAATAATAATATAACAGTCTTGATTGTAAAAAAAATACTGTTTAAGGTTTTACTATTTTTTTTATTGTGTTCCATAGTATGCGAGTTTCCCTGAAAAAAAAACCGTAAAAAGTAATGTTGTCGATTTACCGGTTATAATGACAACTGTCGCCGGTAATAAGCTATATTTTACGAACAACACAAACTCCGCTATTTTGCTTACAGTACAGCAGATTCCTTTCATTAGTGGCCATAGCTACTAGTACACATGAAAACTTAAGGATAGAGCATCGGATTAGCATGCTGAAGTGGCATTAGACCATTTCTGTAGAAGAACCGGCAATCTCTGGTAGGCGTGTTTTCGTGCGGAAACCGAGACAGCAAACGTATCGTAGGAGGCCCTCCGGCAAGATATAGTGATGATTTGTGAAAGGTTGCTGGCAGAAGCTGGATGCGACAAGCCGCGGGTGAAATGGTGCACGTAAGGGGAGCCTACTTCCAGTAGTGGACTGAAATAGGTTGATGATGAATCAACGCTGGGTTTTAGCCTGTCAGAGTCGACACCCTTCAGAGAGGAACAGGAGAGGTTGACATACTCCAATCGCCATTAAGAACTGCTAAGCACCATGCTGTTGTTCTTTATTTTCTTACATTTTAATCAATCAATCAATGATCGAGAGGAATATTCATATCTATATATATAAAAATCAATGCCACTTTTCGTTGTAATTTTATAACTCAGGAACGGGCTCACCTATCCAAACCAAATGTTTAGGCTTTGTTCGGACTATTTAGTAGATGGTTTATGCGAAGTTTGCAAAAAATCAGTCGAGCGGTTCTTCATTTATCTAATTTTTTTGTAACAAATGAATTCAATAAATGGCGGATAATTTTGTAAATGAGGATTTTGCTATCAAATTGAAACGAACACGCGGGCAACGCCGTGGGCGGAAAGCTAGTTATGTATGAGAAAATCTGTCATGACCTTCATTAATATATACTTAAATCGACTTGTAAACGTGTCTGTAAGAAAGAAAGAAAGAAAGAAAAAATATTTATTCCCTCAACCAAGGACACACAGATTTATAAAGTATTACACAATAAAAATAATAAAATAGAAATTAAACGAAATATTAATTAAGCCTGGCAACACTGATGCAATGTCACACAACGCTGTGGCACTGACAGTGACAAATGTGACAACAGAAAGCATTTGTTGACGTGCGTTCATGGAAAAAAATAAATAAAAAACATTTTAATAAGATAAGTCAACAGGACTAACAATAGTTGCAAATTTAGAAAAGGTACAATGGGAGATAATATTAAAGAGCTTGAAGTAGTAAGGCGGAACAGTTGTGTGTCACTCGTGTGAGGTGAAATAGGCTGTCGCTCAGCTTTGAAGTTATTAGCACTCATGGGAATGCCAACAACGCTGATTTTCAGCGACACCCTCGTGCTACCATTGGTGGCGACAACCCACAGTGAGCAGACGTAAGAACACATTTTTTTTTTTTTTTTTTTTAATAAGCATGAGTCAGCTGGTGTATATGTATAAATAATTAGGTATATAAAAAATTCATTATTATCAATTATGTCGTGAGTAGATTGAAAAAATAATAATAAAAAAAAATAGGTTTAAATATGTATATCAAATTTATAAATAACAATAACAAATAATTGTAACATTAATTAAAAAAAATTTGAATATTTACCAATATGTAATGTATATCAATTTTATTGTTCAATATACTTTAAAAGAGTTCCAAGTAATAATAAATAAAATAACTTCAAATAATTAAATAATGTTAGGTACAATGCATAGTTATAGAGTAATAATCAAAATATCAAAATATTACTGTACAAGATCTATTTACAGAAATAAATATAATTTCATTTCCTTTCATCATTTCAATCTTTTCATTTCAAAATGATGGAATCAATAACAACATTTAGATAGACGTGAAAAACACTACCATTACTTTATTTCCTGTTAAGTAATAAACACGAAAGAAGAACAATGGCTACGATCCTCTAGAGGTTCTTTAATTAATTAAATATTGATGAGTATACGGGCTCTAAGAATTACGTGTTCGCTGTTACGTAATGTGTGGGACCTCCCTGAAGACTGATTATTTGTAATTATATTTAATTACATGCGGCTTGGAACCTCCAGATACTTGTGTGTTACTTACTTACTCATCCTCGTTGCGTCATAGTTATGCATTTCTCTTTGGCATGTATTTAGTAGCATGTATAAACGCTTTTATAAACAGTTATTTATTTTTATATGATTTGGCTTCTTTCACGTTTTGTTGTGCATACGAGTACATGTGCGAATTGGTTTAAATTGATATTTTAACAGAGTAGCTCTAAATAGAGTGTTGGAGAAAGCCGACTGACTCTTGACTATAAGTACCTAAGTAGAAACATGACATGACATTGTGGCCTCCCAAGACAAGGTATTATGTAGGATCATCATCATTATCATCATCATCATCATCATCATCTTCTTCTTCAATCTATTTGTTGACAATCTGCTCGGCACGGGTTTCCTCTCAGAATGAAAGGGGTTAGGCTATAGTCCACTAAGCTGCTCTAACAGGTTAGCAGACTTCACACAAAAAAATGTGTCAGACAGGTTTCCTAACAATGTTTTCCTTCACCTTCTTCCAGGTTAAGCGAGTAATACATGATTAATTAATTATTGATACGCACATGACTTCGAAAAGTCAGAGGTGGCCTTGGATTTCACGAGTGGCAACAGCGATAATAGTCATATCACTAGGCTATCACTGCTTATACAATGTCGGATACAGTGTACTAATAATAATAAATAATCAATTGTAAGATATGCTTATTATATCTAGTAGATGTCCGAGGTAAACATTAAACATGTTCCTCTCCCAAGCGCAACTTATGGTTAAAAGCTGACTGTGTTTGGCGTAGTGGCTGTGTGATCGACTTCTTTGCCGCGGGCTGTTAAGTTCGATCCCCACACGGAACAAATATTTTAACGCACCCATAATATAAACAGGAGAAGATCCTAGGGTCAAACATGAAAAAAAAGTATACCAAGAAATATAGTTTATTGCTTGGCTATCTGCCTCAGTGATGACGACAGCACCTACTGCACAATAATTGAATCAGTTTCAGTTCATATTGCCTCTGTGTTGCGCTTGCGCAGCATGTTTTCATAACTCTCGCGATGCAAACTAGACATTGAGGGTCTACGACTAGAGCTACTGTTTACATAGTGTCGTAAGTGCTTCTAATTGAAGCAGACCACAATGAACACGAAGCGATTTAATTAAGATAACGTTAGCACATTTAGTTTCTTTTTTTTAGTAAGTAGAAATGAAGTCCAGGACTCTCTGTGTTTCCCTATGAAGAATCAGCAATCCTAGCTAGCGATAGGTTCGATTCTTAGGTCAAGCAATGTGTTAATGGGACTGCCTATTAAACTCTAAGTAGAAGGTACCACAAAGTTTGTATTGTGTCCGGTTGATGGCAAAAAGCTCGCCCTCAATTACATTGACCCTAAAACTTACCGGCAAACTGTGTGTGGACAACATAACATTTCTGCCTAAACTTCGAAAACACATGCGTGATGTTATATTATTAAATCTTGACGGTTGACTGCTTTAAACCTTAAAGAGCATAAAATCTATCGCAAAGATTATCTTTGTCCGATTTGTAAAACACAAAGTAATCTTGTAGTTTCCTATTTGAGTACTTGTTTCTATTCCTGCTCATGTAGCTAACAAGAAAACCGTTGAAATTTACGTGCAGTTAACCAATCAGCGTGTGTTCGTGCATTGAGGTAACAAATCAATGGTACTAGAAACTAACAATAGGGGGCGACGCCCGCCGCATTGAGAAACTAAGATGCAGACCAGACACCATGATCAGTTAGAAAAAATAAACTGAATGTCTTGGATGTTTGATAATGATGATGTGGACCTATGTTTTTATGGACATAAATTAGTCAGTAATTAGTGAACGCTCATTAACGGCCGATTTCAAATACAGAAAACTACGAACTTACGAAAAGACCATTTTTTTATTCAATCGAAATATCTTACATAATTATTATAAGTTTTATTGAAGTAGACTTGGTTACCAGAGATTGGATTTGACATGACTAGTTGACAAATAACACACCATCACGCCTGTATTCCGCGAAGGGTTAAGCAGAGGAGCCCCCTATTACATAGGACCTAAATATACGGGCGAAATTTGGGAGTACAGTAGTACACCTCTGCCTAACCCTTCAGGATATACAGACGTGATGGTATGTTATTTAACTTCTTAAGACATCTACATAGGGTTTCATTGCCTGGTTTTTCTACACGGTAAACTTACATTACATACGTAAGATATAGAAAAGAAATGAACAATTACATCATCAACTTATTATTTTTCACATTTACTTGTCAATCTCCGCAACTATCCCATGGTCTCCCTACCGATCAATCGGCATTTTTTCCCGCCCATTCATCGATCGTCGCAAAACCTGCGCGGGCGCACAAAGGGACATGCGTGGCCATCATTGTGCCACTAATTACCACTAAACACTTCACAATGGTCGACTAAAAAGCTGCGTTAGATAATGTTTGCCTGCGCCGGTCTATGGTCCATAGTCGATGTGTGAAGGTCTCGCCGTCTGTGAGTTTTGAAAGGTTTGACACACTTAGCTAGTTAATGGTTTTTCTATACATAAGGGCATGTCCGTTTACTGTTTTGAAGTCAGAGCCCTTTAAAGGCCGAGCAGAATTATAGCCATTGTTTTGTTTGCTACCACTTTGAATTTTACAAAATGTTGAATAAGAATATGTTTTGTAAAACTTATGCTAAATAAGTTCAAGACTTACATTAAAACTCAAAATTAACCTTTCTATTGGAATAAGCAGAAACTACAGGATGCCTTGCATCAGTTGCATCTTACTTTGCGATACCCAAACTATTTAAGCTCTTTAATTTTTTTTACAATATACCTACGTCAATTACGTATTATAGTGTTCAATACAAATCTGTCTCATACCTACCGAAGTTACATTTTTTCCTTTTTTTATATAAATAATGAGTATACTCTTTGTGTAGTTCATTAATAAAATGGCAACCCCCTCTTATGTTCGTGAATTACCTTTCCGGCAGCGTTCAGACAGTCTATTAAATACCATAAAGTATTGCACAAAATAAAAAAAATAGGCAAACAGACAAATGGACCCACTTTCGCATTCATTTTAAGTGTGTAGCATAAATTCAAACTGCAAACGACTGCCATATTATTGCCCATAAACTAAAAATAAATATCACTGCTTGGTTTCCAAATTGTCTATTCCATGTAACAAAATACACATAATATGCGATGAGCTTAACTGTCCGTGACAGTACCGATATTGAACTGCGTAATATACTCGTATGTTGATGCACCTCTTCCAATCCCGCAGTAGGTTACATAAGTCATATTTATTGTCTTAGTGACTGTCCATTTTTCCGGTGAATCGCGGTACCGCAACTAAACTTATAAAATTTTGCGTAACTTCTAATTATTATCAGATGCGGAACACAAGTGGCCATCTTACTATTTTGACATAATCACAGCGCCCGCGCCGCAAGCCGGCCATCTTTATACATAATTTTGACATAATGCTACGTTTAATTCGAACAATATAAAATGCTTTTCTATTGTTTTAAAATACTAGATTATGATAATATTGTGTGGTTGGTCTAGTTCCCGTTAATTTTGTCATCAAATACAATGTTTTTATTGTTGAATAATTCATGTTGTATCTAAGATCTTAGTGCATTGAGACAGACTTTTTATTTGTTTCTGTATGTTTATTATAGTTTATAGTATTGCACTTAGCGTGTGTAAAGATTTTTACATAGAATGGTTGTGTATCTAGCCAACACTTAACTTAAATTATTATGATGTTACCATTGCTTTGAAATGACGATATAACTATACGATCGCGTTTGACTGGCATATTTGTCTGAAATGAAACCCGGGCTCATATGTATGAGTACAGATTAACATAGTTTCATGCTGTATTTTTTATTATTATTTTCTTTTCAAAGAAAATTCCATTAACAGTTTGCTCGACCGGAATCAAATTCAAGACCAGTTAGGTACGTATTGAAGTCGCGCCTTGGACAACTAAACTATTGAAGCAAGTTTCTTCTTCTTCACCACCATTTAACAAGAATCATTGCACTATTAAAGTGATGTGGAGAGACCGGTATTTATTTCTTGGAAGTCCGGCCATTCAGTTCGGGAAAGCGATACGTGTTCATATGAAAGTCGTTACCATGTTCGTAACACATAAGAAATTGCTGTGTAGTTTACATTCATTGTATTATATTTGATTCATAGTCGTTAAACATTTAATCCGCTGTAAGCACAATATAATTACATACACTAGGAATTTATTAGCGCCCGGACCCTACTACGACTAAATTTACTTTATTAATTATTATTTTAAGTACAAGGGCTTCTTACCTTTCAAAGCCGCGAGGCATAAACCGCGGGCGATTCGTGGTATTTCGCTGCAACGACTGCTCAAATGGTTCGTACCTGTACAATAAAAGGAATGGTATTCACTATTTAATACTTAACAATGATTTTTTTTAAAGCTTACTAGCAATGTGGTTCGCTCATTATTAGTAATCTTTACTAAGCTAAATGCTTGTATTACGAGTGGGTTCACGTCAGTAGTGCAATGGGTGGGTTTCGAACCGGCAACCAAATGATCGCAAGTCCGACGCCCTAGCCATTAGGCTACCGCCGCTTCCATTTATGTGAAATGGTAGCAGCGCCGGCGCGAAGTCGGCGTATGGGTTTAATATGAAAACATAAGGAAGATGTTTGAGAACCTTACCTTATCAATAACGCCGGTGGCTTTATTGAAACACTTAAATAAAGTTCCCACTTCGTCTCATAACACAATCATATAACACATTCAAAGCAAGACACATATTATTAATTAAGATATTACACGCACATAATATGTAATTATATGCTGTAATAAGTCAGAGGTTATTAACTGTGTAGTAGGCCCTCATCTTACTCTTCGTCGCGAAATTTTTTAGAGCTAGTCATAAAAATAAAAATTTCTGCACCTGGCAACACTGATCACATCAATCATTCGTTCTTTTCGCGCTCGCCAAACGTCGCGCAAAAAGTTGTTTTTATTGTAAAAAACTTATATTTAAGTGTTTATATTTGATTTTACAAGTGTAAAATTGGTTTAAGACCATGTTAAAGTGTTTTAGAGTTAGTATGGAAGAAATGAAGAGGAGGAAATTGGATTTTTGGAGAAAAATTTTAGTCAATGAAATATGACAGGTGAAAAATCAAAGTTGTATTTAAAATGCATAAATTTTGTCTGAAATTAAGGGTAAAATGTGTGACATCTTACCACCTTTTCGTGGAAAAGGCTATATTTAAAAAGTTTTTATTGTTAAACTGATTCAGACAACAAATTTTGTTAGCAATTTCGAGTGTCGATCTTGCAGCTCTTCCGTTGGAAGAGTACCTACAATTACTTCATTCTGAAGTTTTGATGAGATAATTTACCTCAAATGTATACAATATACTGTATATAATCACTAAATGTACGCCTTGGGACTTGTACAGGCGATATCCCCTAAGGCTACTCTCTGACCCATAATATATTATGTTCAATACTCTAAACGTTTGGGGTGTAAGGTGAGTATACCTATGAGAGGAATAATACCTACCAGAGTACTAGCATTTTCGCTTTCAGTCTATCTCCTTATGGTCAAGTATTAACTTTTGGTACCTATTAGTTTGGGTAAAGTGATAACAATAAAGTGTAATCAAAACTCGAGGTAAATTATGCTCTAACACTAGTGAATCATGTAGAGGTTGTGAAAACGAGAGTGTCTACACAAATATGAAATTCAAAAGTACTTATCAATCTGTACCTGTATAAAAGACGTCCTTCTTAAAACTATATACACTCCAAGGCCTTAAAATTCTATACCAGATGCCCTCACGGCTTAACTCTATGATCACTAGAATTATTATGGTCATTACATAATTATGATGGGACGGGAACTATTGACAGCTGGATAAAATATTGGCAAGAGACATGAATAAATAAGAAGCAAAAGGCTTATAGACACAACCAGGCCTAAATTTATAAAATCAAAGATACTTTTATACCTTGAAAAATACTGTTATGCCAACGGAGAGCTATAGAATCTAAGCTCCACTTGTCAATATATCCCTTAAGCCTTTTTCTGGGTAAAGCCTTATAACCCAAAGGATACTTAGCAGGCTGAAGTTTTTTCCTTGAGAACTGGTAGAAACTGCCAAGACATTATACTATTCAGAAGTTACAATAATGAGTTATAAAAGTATACAACACAACACAAAGAAGACACCGAGGATTCAGATGTAGCAACCGAATCACCCTTAATCAAAGCCAAAAGTACATTCAAGAAATGTTACAAGATCCATGTACATTGGGAATAATACAAATGATGGCAGCAGACCCAATACATATGAGATCAGGGTGGATACCCCATGAGGTATATCTTACATGCTGTACCAAACACAGTATCTGTAAGAGGTAGGTACCAGCCTATTAATCAGTTATCCTAGATAATGAATACAATTCTATTGTCCTTTTGCTTAATGTGAAACAAGTTCATCACATTACAATTAAATTTTAATCAACCAAATATTTTATTGGTATATAATATTATGGTGTTCATAATTAACAAGCACATATTGAGATGAATGTTGTTTATTCATGTAAAGGACATTCTTATTATTTAACCAAATTTTAAAGATTATTGGTTATAATCTAATGATGTGTTATGATTAAACTATGTATTATGATGAACTCCTATGAACTTGGGATGTTTTCATACAAATTATTTTATACTATACATATTATGAAAGCTAGGTTTGAGTGGAAGATATGGTCTCGAGGTTCCTGTATGAGGATGAGAGAATATATAGTGTTATATTGAACACAAAACATCTATATACATATATATATTTTTTTTAATACTAGGTAATTTTTTAATGGTTGGGTAAACCATCAAAATTAAATAACCTGTTTTGGTAAATCAACAGCAGGAGAGAGCAGAACAGAGGGACTGTTCTTATAATATAATACTGAAACCAACCATGGAATGTTCATATATCTATATATATTAGGACTATGTATATGAGGTCATCTATCTACTCAATAGGTATAGGTATATTGATACCTTGAATCATCATACAATAGATGTCTAAATCTAAGAATAGTATGACTATTAGACAACCCATAATTTAGTTTAAACATGTAATATGTAAACAGATTATAATCTGTTTAGCTGTTAATTAGCAGCACAGATCTTAGCATACCTAAGGTTTTATTGTTACTTAACTTTTATTTATTTAGACTTTTTTACACTTTCCTATCAAGGAATACTTAAAGATTAAGGATTCTTCAGATAAAAAGAGAATTCACTAATACATATATTAAGAACCTTTATACCAGGTTGAATTACAATATGAGGTACTATTTTAGTATTTCAAATACAACATTTTCAGCAAATAGCATGAGACCATTATAAAGGTCTGAGAGTAGAATAGAATATGGAACAGTACTCGAACTAAAATAGTAATTGTAAATACAATCATTTGATGGACTTAGTGGTTAGTTGATAACTATAATAAAATTAACAAAAGTAACCTAATAACTTTAGCTACTTTTTGGCTAAGTTCATAGGTTTTCAGACATAGGTATCTGAAAATTGAGGGGAGCACAAGCCAATGTCATCCACAGGGTTTTTATGCTGGTCGAAAATGATTTGCCTACATAGAACTTTGTTCTGGTTGAGATACCTAATACATATAGACCTACCAATTCAGAGGCACATAACTTTTTCCTTAAAAATCTTAATAAGCATAAAACAAATTTTAAATGGTACCTGTATTTAGCTTATAATATCTTAAAAGTGACTCCTTCAATATAAGTAAGTCAGTACTTGTATCTGATGGATTGAATATAGTTTAGATGCTAAATCAAATTGCTCAAGATAAACTAGCAATGGTGTGAATAGAATTACTTGGATTATAGGACTGTGCATCAAATAAGTAGACTAAATGTCAACATTTTATCACAGTTACTGAAGACAGATGGAGACACATAATATTGCCGTTAGCCTGTGTTCAGATAAACACAAAAGTCATACTTTTGTGTAAATGTAGATAAATTTTACAGACTTTTCTAATTTTTTCCAGAACAATTTTTATAAAAAAAAAAAAAAAAAAAATCCCAATAACAAGTTTAAAATTGCAGAATAGAATTTTCTTTAAGTTATGAGTCATAATTATGTAGGATATTCCTACCTATCATTTGCATAGAAAACATAATTCAATGTTTTTATATAAGATTTTAATAGAAAAATGTAGGTGGGTACCTACTCTCAATTTATCTTTATAAATGCATTTTCGCCAGTTAGTAAGGATGGCACTAAATATCTTTCATATTGTGAAATCTAATCAGTTAAGAATACTAGGCTTTGCAACAAAGCCACAAATTCTGCCATCCTCACTTTTAAAACTAGTAATAGTCTTATTGTGAGGTTTTGACATCCAGTCCCTTTGTAAGATTTTCTTTTTTCTTTTGTCTCCTAGTAGAACAGCACCCCTCCACAATTTACTTCAAGGGCGTTGGGATGATCAGGAAAGCCTTAAAGAATGATTTGACTATTTCAAATCTATCAATCTTTTGTTATTTAAATAACTATCAACAAAATCACCTACTTATAGTTCTTGCCTATGACATAGACATAGTGAGTGAATAAAAGGAAATCAGGATTTTAATGACGACAATCAAATGACTACTTTTATAATTTTCGGTGCCAGATATATCTCCAGTTTTCAAGACAGATCATACTTTAACAAGTAAGATTAAAGTAAGCTATGCAACAGCTTCGTTTTTTGTTGTCTTGGCTTAAATTAATAGGTAAGTGAAGATAAGAGTTACCTACTTATGTAAATATTTTTAACAAGAATAGGTACTTACTTTCTATAATGCCAAGACATTTAGAAAACATAATACTCGGAAGTTATATAGCAGGGGTTAACACTCTTATTTAATAAAAAAAAAAAAAAAAAAAACTATCCTGGCTGTTCTAGGAAGAAACAGTTGAGTCAGTCAAGACTCTTCCTGATTTTCAGTTAATCATGTAATTGTGTACCTTCGATACAATATATTATGTACTTAGGACAAGTAAGACATACTTGTGGTCATGATTCATGCACGGAGGCATGAAACGCATCAACAATGGAAACCTAATGGAGTATATTAACATTGGCCACATTGGCTTATCTTGGTAAAAGTAATAGTATATAAATAGTATAGTAGTCTATAAATTTACAGTAGATTACTACTCAAATACTTTACCTTGGGCAGTCGCAGTTGATCTGTAAGTTATATCTTTTATGGTTGATTCTATAGCTTTACAGTTTTCAAATATTTTGTTCTAAGTACATTATTTATTTTTTAATAACATAGATTTTTATCAATATTTATAATATTTCTGGCGATATTTAAATATACACAAGGTGATCTGGTGATCTTTTTATTTTTGATAAACTTTTAGACAAAGTTACTGTAGGTTGTAGTAAGTGAGACCTACTTATTATTTTGATTATGTGTTATTATGATTCTCTGAACATCTACACAGTTAATAACCTCTGACTTATTACAGCATATAATGATAGGATTAAACGAACTTACCTGTAAGTGAAGTTCTATCCTGATTATATGGAGTAATAAGTCAGAGGTAGAGGGTCCCGCCCTCCCAAAAATTACAAACTTAGTACCTACATATGTAATTTTATGATTCCCATTACAATTAACTCCGCTCTAAACTTAATGATTGATGTGATCAGTGTTGCCAGGTGCAGAAATTTTTATTTTTATGACTAGCTCTAAAAAATTTCGCGACGAAGAGTAAGATGAGGGCCTACTACACAGTTAATAACCTCTGACTTATTACTCCATATAATCAGGATAGAACTTCACTTACAGGTAAGTTCGTTTAATCCTATCATAATTACACACAAAACATTGTTATCTCAACTGTGTAAGACACACACAACAGTATTTAGGTACACAAACTAAAGACACAATAGTATATTTATTGTCTTTGATTATCCACTAAAACAAGGCAGTCGACTGATATGAAGCAGGTCAGCCATTTTATATTTTTCTGTTCGATATTTGAATCCTGCGCCGCGCGTCTGGTGTCGCGCGTCGCACATTGCTTTTTTTTTATTTCTAATATTTTGGCATGGCACTTCATTTAGATTTTGTTATTTATCACAGACTAAAATAAGGATTATATGTTGGAAAGTATTCATTGTCATAAACGAGTGCTGAATTGGTCATGATCTCAGTTCGGAAAAGGGCACACAAATAAAAAAATGTTTTTAGTGCGTAATGTAAGTATATGTATATATTACTGAGGTTAAGGCTTATGAATTCGTAGGTACGGATCCTCACTATACATAAAATTTTGGTTTTTAAGGTATATTCTTTCTTTCTTTCGTCTTCAACCTAACCAGACAGGGGTTAAAATCTATTGTTCTCTTTCGTAAGGGTCCTAATATGATTTCACGTTGAGATAAGAGTACTGAACGAGACATTGTTTATGGTTTCGAACAGGAAAGACGCATGAAAAGTTGCCAAATAAATATTATTTATTTTATTAATTTCTTATTATTTATAAAATTCTCGTATCACATTGTTAGTTACCATACTCCTACGAAACGGCTTGACCGATTTTTATGAAATGTTATATGCATATTCAGTAGGTCTGAGAATCGGCTACTATCTATAATGTGGAATGAAAGAAGAAACGTATACTCCACGCGGGCAAAGCCGCGGGCGGACAGCTAGTTTTTGTATATTATTTCATACGGGAATCTTAACTACAATTCACGCGACACTTACTGCACCGTGTATGATTCTAGCGTAGTGTTCCGTCAAGTGTTGTAAATGAGATTCTTCTAGAGATGTATCAGTGCCAGCAGTCTATGACAACAGTACATCACAGTTGTGTCGAACTCTTCTTTACGGGTCTAATGTAGCGCTGATGTGGTGTGCTCTGGCGCAGGTGTCAGGGTGCGGGTTGCGCGTGCGCGGTATGTCGCCTGACCGCTTTCAGTTTCTACAGTGAGAGTGAGCCCGAAGCGCGTGAGCTACGAGCCCGAGAGGCCCCAGCCAAGTGACCTGCACCCGAGTTGCTCTTGTGGCGATATGTAAAACATGGTCATATTACGTTTGAAGTTATGCTGAGTGCGCACTAAGGCACAAGTACATACCAATATGACTTATTTTGTGACGCAGGTTAAGAATCAAGTTTAGCTATTCAGACACAATGATTTAAAAAAAAATTAAGCATGTTGATATACATATAATTAGCAACTAGGAGACAATTAGAATATTTTTGTGTCCCAGTAAGGTCATAATCTAACGCTACAACTGAAATTATTGTTCCTCATCTAATTAATGTTAAATTTATTTTGTAACATGGGATATTGATGGAGGAACAAGCAGTAATTTAGTTTTATTTTTGTTACAGGTAAGTGACCAATTGTAGAGTTCCTAGCAAATGATTCGACGCGTCTGTAAGTAATATTTACAATATACTACAATGCCAACACGCAACTTTCTGAACAACATAATTAATGTAGTAAGTGTTGCACTGTGCTACAAACTACAATTGCAAATTAAATCAACCCGCAGGAAAGATACAATTATGTCCTAAAAACAGTGCGGTTAGTACCGGTGTGCGTTGTGCAAGTGTTGCGTGTGCGATAAAAAACCGCAGGGAACCGCGCGCCAAGCATGGAGTCCCACACTGCGCACGCGTCGATAGTTTCGACATTTCCCAGAAACTGTATCGATGTTTTGTAGCCATGTTTACGAAATGTTTCTCTCGTCGTTAATCATGATGTAGTGTTATTGAGTTTGATGACTAAAAACTAACTATTTACTGTTTTTTTTTTTAAATAACTTGGTTAGTCTGAAGTTAGCCGATCCGAATTGCTGTCCTGGTAAAATCACTTTATTAAGTGTTTTATACATAAACTAGCTTCTGCCCGCGACTTCGTCCACGTGGAAGGCAAAAAGTCTCATCTCATGTGTTAGCACAAATAATAAACTATGTACATTACATTCATACAAATCCGTTCAGCAGTTTTGGAGTGACTGAGCAACAAACATCCATCCAGACTTTCCCATTTATTATATTACGTATAGTATTACTTATAGCGTTCCTTAATAAGCAGGCTATTTTATGTAAACATATTTTTTTCAACATACTGCCTCTATCAATTTGTTAACTATGAAAAAACTATCGAATTGATCACCTTTCTTAAACAATCATCCAAAATAATGATTACCATTGAACTGCTAATTACACAAAACACAGTAAAGAAATATATTAAGCTACATACAACGTATAGGCGATCAACTCATTTCGAATCTACTGAACGTAATATATTAGATAGATAATTTTCATCTGTACGCCATTTTAGGCTAATCAATGCGACCTTTGTTGGAAGAAGATAGCGATAATTGTTATAAAATTGATTGTTTATAAAAAGCTTTTCACCACGACTTCATACTCGTAGAATTTAGAATTTAATAGGCATATATTTTTTCAGAGAGTTAAAAATTAAAACCCAATAAATTGGACTGGAATGGGTAGATAAACAGCGTTTATTTTTTGCAAAAAACGTTCAACCAATCATCGCGCAAGCTCCGTTCCGTCGCATGCCATTACACAATTTGGCGGTTTCACTTCGATAGATTATAATCTACCGAAAAATAATGCATTTAATTGTAAGCAGTTGAGTTCAGAATCTATCGGCAGTTTACAATCTTGCAAGACAGATTATAATCTTACGGTATTTGCAATTTTACGGTGACATATTATACAGCATTTCATATTCCACCCATAGGAGCCCTAGTGACATACACACAAAACACATAGTTGTCGCCTGAGAAACATTTGTTCCTGAGGACGACACCGGGCGGCGGCTTGAAGTATCTACCCTTGCGACTTGCTTATGGTCATAGCGAAACATACGATCAGGAGATACTGCACGCGTTAAAATGTATGTAAATGGGATAAAAATGTTAAAAAAATGAAGATGGAATGAAAAAATGAAATTCTTTGAAATACATCTCTATCAAGCAAAATTTCTTACAAAGGTTTTCCGGTATGGTTACTACCCCATTCAATTCGGGAAATGGATCTTCGACGATTAAAAAACTTGTTCATGGAAGTTGCCACCTAAATTAGTATCCATGTTCCGCATCAGATTCAATTTCTGTACCCGGGGCCGTCTACTCTAGTTCCTCGGATTATAACGGATAGAGTCTGATAGAAAAATGAAATAGAAACTCTACTCATGATGTGATCGTTCCGTCAGATGTCTTACAGTCCAATTGACGTCTTCCACGGCCTTCTTGTGCGCCGGCGTACACTCCTCCCAAACGATTAGGCTGCACTTCACGTCTATATCCAGGTCGAAGAGTATCTTAAACAGTGTGGGCAGTTTTACCTCCAGGGATTAAAGTGGTGACACCTAGTGATATCTTCCCTTGTCTTCGCCCTTCAGCTTCAGTCGTGTCAAAAAGGTTTTGTCTGTACCACCAAGGGCTTCCAGGAAAATGTTTCAGTGTCCTGTTCATTGGCACTTCCTAATATTTTGTCATAAGCAGACTTTTATTGGCTGGCTACTCTTTTACAGGCGAAAACTCTTTTACTCTTCTTTGCTGTTTTGCGAAAAATGTAAATCGAGGAATGGGGTCACCTTTTTGTTCATTGTTCTTTTTTGTAATTTCTGTTTAGCTTTGTGTGTTTTTGTGTGCAACAAAGTAGTTATATAAATTATGTATTCTACTCATATTTTTTTCCGATTTCTACTTTCTATTGAACCAAGCCAAATAGTATTTGGTTGATATTTAACCTTTAAAAATTTTAAACAGCGCCATCTATGATTTTATTCCAGAACAACCTGAGCTTCGGAAAATATTAAATTTTAAATTTTGTGAATAAGTTATTTTCTGGGGAAAAATGTAGCCTATGTTCTAAGTTAGACCTAAAGGAATACATCGGTGAAAACTTCGTTCAATTCCATGCGGTGGTTTTTGCGTGATGCGGGTACAAACATACAGACAGACAGACAGACAGACAGACAAAAATTCTAAAAAAAATTGTTTTGGCTTCTCTTGCTTTAATAAAGACCCCCTGTGTTATTTTTTTTTCAATACCTTCAATGTACAGACATCGGCCTGTTACAATTTTATTATATGTTGAGATAATGAAATTAGTAAGGAAAATAATCACGAATGCGAATCATTTACAACCCAAATTTTCTTTATACGGAATCTTTGTATAAAATAAATCCTCCTCTCTTCTAAAATTGCTGTGCCCTACAGGGTCCATAATGATTCTTGTCTAATAAGATTATGAAAATGAAAATTTACTAAATTGCAAAACCAATTACAGACCACTTCAGACTAGCCAAGTTATTTTGAACAAACTGTACCATGTAGACCCTATGAGTACTGACTTTGACGCATTGCGCTTAATAAACGCATAATAGTTTCAGTATGGTAATTTGCATCAAAAAGCAATCTGAATCTCGAAAGTGCAGGCACACCCAGATAATGAACTGACATTGCATGGTTGCTGCCAACTCTGTCTTCACAGCCAAACTTGGTTACCCAAGCAAACGTGTTGTTATTTTGTTGTAGTACTTACATGACTTTATGTACCCGACGTACGCAAGATACACCTCTATTGGGGAGTAGGCAGAAAGGTCGTGGTATTTTGGGAACGGCTTACTAGTTACTTCACCTTGCTAGGGGAGGAAAAGCAGAGTGGTGAAAATACACTGATGTAATAAAGCAACTGAGTCTCTAAAATACACCGTACTTAAACATTCTACAAATGTTGTCCTGTGTGCAATATTTAATGAATAACTCACGCGGTTTGATAAATAAAGCTGTATTGACTGACCTGAAATATTGAAATGCTACTAATATATCTACCTATTAATTCTGCGGACAGTGGTTCGGAATCATAAATCACTGAAATTAAATATCATAAAAACGTGATATAACTCCAACGTAAAACACTATCGCATAACGGTACGGAACTATTAAACTAATGATAGACTAGCTGCAAATCTAATAATCACTTCTTGCCGAAAAGCTCTTTGTACGCAATAGTAAAACCTAATAGTCTTCCATATACGGTTGATATTACAATGAAAAAGTTTTGGTTACGTTTCGCCCGGGCAATGCCATTTATGGACATTAGCTAAAATGTCAATGATTTGAATGGTGTTATTATCGTAACTGTTGTCCATCTGTGTGTTAAATTTAACAGGTTTTTTAAAAATGAGGACGATGGATTGGTGCCAAACTGGCAAGCGGCTACCTTGATACGGCGGCTTGGTGGTCCAAAGACAAGAATGTCTGTGTTTACCTAAGCTGGGTGTTAAAGAATACATCATCATTCTAGCCTTTCATCGGCTATGATGGGGTCAGCTTGAAGTAAAACCTTTTGCGATAGTTGAAGCGCAAAATATATTTTATACCAATAACGACGTTCAATAAGTCCACATTATTAGGTTATTCTGGTTACATTTTTACCTTTGAGCTTCTAACTACAACCAACTGTCGATAACCTTAATATCTTCTTGAGTAACAAAACATATAGACATATATGTCATAAAATCCAATATTTCATGGACATTTCATCTTCACTGTAACAATTCATCTTCAACTAATGTTGGGAGTCTTACAAAACTTTCGCGAATATGACAAAAGAAGTCCTCGATGGAGAACAAACGCCTGACCATTATGTTGATGGAGTATGAACTTTGGTTGCGCAAGAGTTGCTAGGGGCACTTGACGCTTCAATTTAAGCGCAGTCATATGTTACGTGTTTTTGCTTCGGGTTTTCTATTGATTGTACTTGATTTGACTACTGTGACATCATCTGTCATCACATATATAATTATGAATCGAGCCAGAGAGTGGCCTTTTGAAGATGTCTCCCTTTTTCACGATACCAACTTTTCCTTCAAAATATATTTGTTCCTAAATGCACTAGAAGACTGCCTCATTAGATTAGTGGTCCCAAGCGCGACTGCTACGCTAGAGGTTCTGGGATCGATCCCCAGGTCGAGCATAGTATTATATTGTTTTCTAGCAGCTCGGAGCTGGATTCGAGCCCAGTTAATGGCAATAGGCTCGCCCCATATTACATAGGACCCCAACATACCGGCGAAGCGTGGGTGTACATTTAGTACGCCTCTGCCCCCTTCAGGGAATACAGGCGTAATGGAATGTTATGTCTAAAATAATTGTAACTTTAACTGAATTATTATTATTAATTAACTTTAATTGTTAACTAATTGTTGTTATTTAATTATAATAAAACGTAGCAGATACTGTATAATAACAGTCGCAAGATACTGTTTGTGAAACATTCGCAATGTGCTGCACCGACTGCGGCAGTCACGACCTTAGTAATGACGGTAACAACGTTTCTTGGGAATCACCTAATCTTGTTATTGTTATCCTTTCTGTAATACATGTAGCTCTGACCTTCGGAGTCCATGTGTGCATTAAAACTACGATACAAACTCTCTTCTCTCTCTATCTTAGGATAACTCCACAAAATTCTTTAAGGTGCGTAATATCTGCTAAGCTGCCATTCGTTCCATACAACTCCATTCCTATCCTATCCTTACCTTTCGAACAGCCAGTAGCAGTGTTAACGTTTGCCAACAAGTAAGAGTCAACCTACGGATCCCGGATCACAGAGGACTCTACATCAAAACCTTCCGTGCCTCATAAAGCACGTAAAGCGGTCGGTCCCGGTTTTCATTCGAACATCTATGGCAGTCATTAGTCAGAAGTCCAAAAAGCCCGACAGCCAATCTACCCTTACGATATCAGTATTGCCCAGTAATTGCGTTGCGGAGATCTGGTAGTCGCTAGGGTTAAAGCCGTCCCTAGCACAGTTGAAAAAGGCTAGGAGGATGATTTCCAAAATAACAATGCAATTGTGAGCCCTCTCAAAACTGACCCATCGTCACTGTATACTACTCTAAGCTAGCGTGGTGACTATGGCCTATAATAGCCAGGGCACTCTCAGTCCGAGAGAGTGCCCGAAATATTATGTATATTTTAAATTGATATCCAGCCTGTATGAACTATAGTTCATATGAGATATATGAGTCCTTGAATGGACATAATTTTGAAATTGAAAGGTCACTGAATCGCAAGGACAGTGTATTGACAATGCATCCTTTATCAACATCACTATGTTATGGGCAGAGCAATAATAAATAGGTACCAAAAATACTTAACTGTTCTCCTCTTGCCTGTACTCGCTACGTGACCAATCTAAGCAAGGCAGCGTAGGGCCGTCCCTTTCACCTGTACACGCCTGCCTAGTGCCTACATTCTAGAACAAGCGCCGTGGTCGCGCCTTCCATACAGCACTGGTATCACTCTTCTGTGAGTGCTACTTTGAACCTGTACTCTAAGACTAGCTCTTTTTAGATCTATTATCATTATGATTATTTATGATTTATTAGATCTGATTTTAATTGAACGCAGAAAGGATTCAATTTAAGAAGTATGGAGTTAGATACTTATTGCCATGGGTATAGGTTTGAAAATGTTATGATGTCTTTAAAAAACTGACTTTAAATTTCATTACTTAATAGATTGAATTATTCAAATCAGACTACAGGATAGTAGCTGTAGAATTTGTTGCTCGGTTTATCATTCTTATCAGTTACGACAGAAGATAAAAATCTGACAATGATGAGAAGAATCTTTTAGTTTTTACGACCAGATAATAGTAAAACACGAATCCCAAAATGTATATTTTAATATCAAGCCATTTCGGTCGGAATCTATTTATTATTTATTCAACTACAGAGTTCAATTGGAAGGAAAGTCTTTGTACTAAAACTACGTGACACCATGCTGTACTATTTCTCAAATATTTCGTTGGAATTCTTTGTCCACCACACTATAGTTATCTTGGCACGTTGCATAATTTCTGCACATTTATCTCGAAGCTTTGATCTTAATGGTTTTTCGTAAGATCCACTTGTTCGATAAAAAAAATCTATTATTTCATCAAAATGCTGTTGACATTGATAAACTTTAAAACAAACATCGTTACATATATTAGATCTAGACTTAGTCTACTTCACTTATAAGTACAGAAGATAAACATACATAATATTACAAAATAAAGAAGTAAAAAACAAACCGAAATGACATCGCCAAAGCACCTAGTCAACAATGTCATATGTAATCGTAACAACAATAAACAATAAGGAGCAATAAACGAACAATAATGAGATACTTGTCGTACGACCTGCGCGGGCGCACCTGTGCCGCGGGGAGGCGGGGTTTCTACAATTACTTCTCACGCGCGCCGTAACGTACAGACAGACAAAAGTATACAAGACACCGTTATTACGTTTTACGAAAGTTTAACTTTTTTACACACCTTACGTCGATTAGAGTCAAGATCGAAGAGTATAATCATTATATCAAAAAAACGAGGAATTAGGAAAAACGGAGGGAAAAGGTAGCTTAAGATGTATGTACCGATGTTAGATAGATGTAATGGTACATGATTGATCTCTGCACGATTCAAGATTCAGCATGTCACGATTTCAATTCCCACCGAGATCTAATATTTGTATTGACTCCAAATATCTACCCTGCTCGTTTGTGTTTCCAGAATCACAAAATAACCGTTCAGAAACACAAATCACTAATTCTTGCAGAAGAATGAGTTACTTATGACGAAGACAAGAGAAATTATTGTGACTATTGTGAGACGTTTTTCAAAACACTAATATTAATAACCACCTTTTTACCAACATTTTATAATAGTTATCGTAACTTTTCCTATTGCATGATTTGAGGAAACATCATTTTCCAGTCACGCCAACAAAGTGAGAAAATAAAATAACATTCCACACTTATCAAGAGTTTTTTACTTGATAACACATAATAGTTAGGTAGTATCTTATATAATCGGCCTGCAGTATCCTAGCGTTGAGTAAAGCTCTACTTTTCTGGGTTTGAATCTAGGAGACAGAAGTCTTAAGAAGCAGATATTATAATACAGTTTATTACGTTTATTAAACACATACATTAACTATTATAGAATAATACTAAAATAGAAAGAGCTTTACCTTTTATTACGCAAACAAGTACATTTTCAGTTACAATAGTGAGAATACATTGAAATATTGTTTTAATATTTGTGAAATGCCAGTACGCAACAAAATTTAAAATACAGTCGTAACACTAACAAGTTCAAAAGGTCGAATAACAAAATTACTGACATGCTCGTACACATCATAAGTAAGTTTTCACATGCCACTATGCTCCTTCCATTTCCGGCATTTCTTTTTATTGTCTTAATAATATACCTGTTACGAGCTGGGGTTCGGGATAAATTAATCAACACCAATTTACCAATAAACAAATAAACACTTTAATTAAGTACACTAAAACACAACAGAAATTACCACAACGTCACTATAGTTGTACACTACACTCAACAATATCGCACAATTAATCACTTGTTAACTCACTTCGATCTTCACTTGTTCGCTTCCAACACAAGACTACCCTGCCTAGCCCTCACGACCGGTATTTATACGCGCAATGAAGATTCCAGAGTCGAATGGTCGCGATAAGTCGATAAATATCGCGTAGGTACCTAACCGCCTATTGTTTCGGGGCGTTGACCCGTGACCTTGGCCTTGAACGGTTATTATTTGCGCGCGGTGCAGTCGGGTACATTCTTTTATGTTTCGACGTGCTTCTATGACGGATCTAGAACCTTCGTGGCCTATCCACGTTTTTCTATTAGTTACTCGGCGTAACACTGCCCCCTCCTAAGACATGCTCGTCCCGAGCATCATTAGATCCATGATACCGCGCTAAACGATCCACATGAACGATCTTCGGGGCACCTCTTGGTCCTTTTTGTATACGGTAGGTGACATCGTTAATCTTAGTCACGACTCTGTAGGGACCGTCCCATTTTGCCTGTAACTTAGGTGACTTTCCTTTGCTGCGCTCCGGGTTATGCAGCCACACTAGTGAACCTTGGTCGAAACCCTTGTTGTTCATCTTGCGGTCGTAGCGGGTCTTCATCCTTTCGGACGTTTGTTGGCCTGATTGTCTGACATGCTCATATATGTCATCCATTCTGGTGCGTAAGTCGTTCGCATAATCAGTCACACAGCGGGGGGCATCAGGGGGAATACCGGTGAGTAGATCCGCAGGCAACCGTAGTTCTCTTCCAAAGTTCGCGAAGGCTGGCGTTACCGTCGTACTTTCATGGACTGCACTCCGATATGACAAAAGGAACGGCTGGATGTGCTTGTCCCAATCCCTTTGCCTGTTTCCTACGACTTTTGCCAAATACCTTTCTAAGGTCTGATTGAACCGTTCGACCATTCCATCAGATTGCGGGTGGTAAGAGGTAGTTCTGGTTTTATGGGTACCCATTACCCGACATGTCTCCTGGAATATTTGAGACTCAAAATTCCTTCCTTGGTCACTGTGAATTTCTAAGGGTACTCCAAATCGACAGAAGACTTCATGAACCAATTTATCTGCGACTGTCGAAGCTTCTTGATTAGGAATGGCGAACACTTCCGGCCACTTAGTAAAGTAATCCATCACAACCATGAAATACTTGTTCCCGCTTTCGCTTTCCGGAAACGGTCCTGCAACGTCTAGAGCTATTCGTTCCCAGGGCGCACCCACGTTGTAGACTTTTAATGCACCCCTGCTGCGCGTATGCGGTCCTTTTACAGCAGCACAACTTGTACATTTACGACACCAGTCTTCAACGTCATCCCGACAGTGGATCCAGTAGAATCGCTCTCGAATCTTCAACAAAGTTCTTTTGACTCCTAGATGACCTCCTGAACATCCGTCATGGTACAGTCGCAGGACATCTGGTACCTTTGCCTTAGGGACTACCATCTGTAGGTGACACTTGTCCCCTTTAGCATTTTCCCATTTTCGGCACAAGACACCATCCTGTATCAATAAACTGTCCCATTGAGCCCAATAACTTTTCGTCACTGTGCTCAGCGCTGCAACATCACTCCATGTTGGTTTCGAGGCGCCAGCTTTCATCCGTCCAAGAATCGGTTTAATATCCGTGTCAATTTCCTGAGCCTTCTGTAAGGTTTCCTTCCATTCATCACTCAGGTCTGTTTTCAGCATCCTCACGGAAACTACTTCCTTAGCCTCTTGTCTGACACAGTGCTTGCACATTTCCGGACATGGTCTTCGTGACAACGCATCTGCGTTACCGTGAGATCTGCCACTGCGATGTTCAATTACGAAGTCGAATTCCTGTAGTAGCTCAATCCACCTTGCTACTTGTCCTTCCGGGTTTTTAAACTGTAATAGCCACTTCAGTGCAGCATGGTCAGTTCGCAAATGAAATTTCCGTCCCAATAAGTACTTGCTAAAATGTTGTAACGTCTTAACTATTGCCAGCAGTTCTCTCCTTGTGACGCAATAGTTCCTTTCTGGTTTTGACAACGATTTGCTGAAGTAGGCTATCACAACCTCCTGATCTCCTTTTCGCTGTGACAAAACGCCACCGATTCCTGTATTACTTGCGTCTGTGTCCACGATGAACTCGTTCTCCGTGTCAGGGTAGCCCAGTATAGGTGTATTACACAAACGTTCCTTTAACTCTTGGAAAGCACGTTCACAGTTTGCATCCCAGCGGAACTGCGACTTTTCCTCAGTCAGTTTGTGTAGAGGTTTCGCAATGTCCGAAAAATTCTTTACAAACCGACGATAGTAGGAGCACAATCCCAAGAATGCTCTAACTTGCGTCTTATCTTTTGGAACTGGCCAGTCTTTGACAGCAGCTACCTTCTCTGGATCGGTTTCGACACCCTTCTCAGAAACTACATGTCCCAAAAAACTTACTTGGTGTTTGAAAAATGAGCACTTCTTCGGACTTAACTTTAAATTGGCTCCTTGAATTTTTGATAGCACACGTTCAAGGTTTTGAAGGTGTTCATCAAACGTACGGCCCACAATGATGATGTCATCCAAATAGACCAAGCAGGCATCTCCGATTAGGCCAGTAAGCACTAGTTCCATGAGTCTCTCGAACGTGGCAGGAGCATTGCACAGTCCAAATGGCATGACTTTAAACTGCCACAGACCCTTTCCCGTAGAAAATGCAGTCTTCTCTTTGTCCTTGGGGTCTATTTCCACTTGCCAGTAGCCACTTTTTAGGTCCAGGGTTGTAAACCATTTCATTCCGGTTAATGTATCCAGCGTGTCATCGATCCTTGGCAATGGGTAGCTGTCCTTCTTCGTGACATCATTCAGCCGTCGATAGTCAACACAGAAGCGCATACTGCCATCTTTCTTTTTCACCAATACCACAGGAGAACACCACGGGCTAGACGAAGGCTCTATTACGCCATCCTTCACCATTCCCTCAATCATGGTCTCCACTTCCTTCTCTCGTGCAACTGGTAGCCTCCTGGGTCGCTGACGAATTGGTAACTCATTGCCAGTATTAATCTTGTGCTGAACCAATCCAGTCTTACCTATGTCCGTGTCATTTGAAGAGAAAATGTCAGCGTACTGGAACAACATCTTCTTGGCCTTGTTTGTTTCCTCTTCAGATAAATCATTCCGACAGTCTTCCAAGAGCGTTGCCACGTTAAACTTTGGATTTTGAACGATATTGCCAGTACACTGATCATTGCACCGTCGCATCCAGGCTACTTCTTCACAAGTACCCATTAATGTGCCCTTCTTAATCACTTGCTCCTTATCACTTGGGTTCAAAATGCGCACTGCTGATACATTGGTAGTCCTAACCAACGTTCGTGCCATCTTCCATGGGAAGTCACCGTCCAACCTTTCTATAAGAACGCATCTATTTATCTGCCCAGCATTCTTCGGTAAAGTCACAGGGACGATTGTTTCCGTTTTAGGGGCAAGGACAATTTTCTTTAGGCAGAACACATTCCCAGCAGTTGCACCTTCCATAAACACTTCTTCTGAACCGCACTTCAATACTCCTTGATTCAAATCGATCTCACAACAATGCTTTCGCATAAAGTCCAAACCCAGGATGCAATCATCTACTATGTCGGCTATGATGACATTATGCCGATATAATCTGTTTCCAAGTTTCAGTTCCATCTCCTTCTCGCCTCGGACGGGTATGTGCTGACCAGTAGCTGTTACAAGTTGTATGCTATCACGGTCATAGATAGAGTCCCCAAGAACCCGACGTGCCACCTGAGAATTCACGACCGTGCGAGAAGCTCCAGTATCTAGTGTTAGCCTACAGGGTGTTCTGTTGACTTCGCCTTTGATGATCAGGCTATTCCCATCATGGGCTTGCGAGATCGAAATCCTTGGGGCTCTTTTCCCACCAGCCAGCACCCGCCCCGCAGTCCTGGCTTTCTCTAGTTTCCCTGCTGCTCATCGTTGGTGGTTTCCACCACCCTTACTCTATCGCTCTGACTCTTTTCACGCCAGGAGGTTCCCTTTGGGCAATTTGCTCGGAGATGGCCCTTTTCCCCGCAAATGTAGCATCTAGGCGAACCACCATCTCTTCGACCCTCGCTGCGTTTCGCGCATCCCACCTGGAAGTGACCCTTTTCCCCGCAGAGATGACATGTAGGCAACACAACCTCCCGGATACGGTGAGCCCGATGGTCCTGTCTGACTGCCTCCACTTCTAAGGCATGGGCCAAGGCGTCTTTTAGAGTATTGTGGTACCCAAGTCTCACAGCGGCTCTGACTTCCAGGTCGCGAATTCCATCGACGAACGCCTGAACCAGATTTCCATCGATTTGCGCAGGTTTGGACTGATAGGCTTTCCGAACCAACTTTTCAACTTCTACAGCCCACTGCTGTAGAGTCTCGGCACTACGCTGTACCCGGTCCTTCAGCTGAGCACGAAACACGTATTCCAGGTGTGCGTCGCCATATCTCGAATCCAACGCTTCAAGTAGCTGGTCGTAGGTCATGTCTTTACCGAGGGCTTCCAGCACTGATAAAGCCTGGTCGCGGAGGGACAAGGTGAGTGCAGTCATGGCTTGACTTTTGTCCCACCCATTCGTCTTCATGAAGGCTTCAAACTGGATCCTGTAAGCCGACCATGAGGAGGTTCCATCAAAAGGTGGCACTTTAAACCCATGTAGTGAGGTGGTCATGGGAGCAGCAACCACCGGAGCCACAATTCCGTTTCCTGCCTTTATATCGCCTAACGCCTTTGTAACGTTGGCAATCTGTTCTTCGGCTTTGGAGATACGACTTTCGTGCTGTTCCACCTGCTCCTTCATCACCCCAAGCTGTTTGCCAAGAGTGCCATGCAAATCTTTTATGAGGAGCATCTGTTCCTCTTGGCGGCGTGCCTGCTCCTCTTTGTCCTGCTGCAGTTGCTCTTGTAGTTGGCGAGCCTGCTCCTCCTGACGGCGTGCTTGCTCCTCCTGACGGCGTGCTTGCTCCTCCTCGCGGCGTGCTTGCTCCTCCTGACGGCGTGCTTGCTCCTCCTCGCGGCGTGCCTGCTCTTCCTCGCGGCGTGCCTGCTCCTCCTTATCCTGCTGCCGCTGTTCCTGGAGCATTTTCATCAAGGCCGCCAGGTCAACTGTTGGTGTTGGAGGGGCTCCAGATGTGCCAGGGACTGGTCCTTCCGTCGCTTGCTGACGGCCCGAAGGTTCTGGAGGAGAATCTCCAAACCGCCTCTGATCCATATCCTGTTGCCGCTGACTTCTGGTACGAATACCGTCCGTGTCGTCCTTTGGCAAAACTGGCATAATTTATCCCACTACTTCTGACACCAAATTGTTACGAGCTGGGGTTCGGGATAAATTAATCAACACCAATTTACCAATAAACAAATAAACACTTTAATTAAGTACACTAAAACACAACAGAAATTACCACAACGTCACTATAGTTGTACACTACACTCAACAATATCGCACAATTAATCACTTGTTAACTCACTTCGATCTTCACTTGTTCGCTTCCAACACAAGACTACCCTGCCTAGCCCTCACGACCGGTATTTATACGCGCAATGAAGATTCCAGAGTCGAATGGTCGCGATAAGTCGATAAATATCGCGTAGGTACCTAACCGCCTATTGTTTCGGGGCGTTGACCCGTGACCTTGGCCTTGAACGGTTATTATTTGCGCGCGGTGCAGTCGGGTACATTCTTTTATGTTTCGACGTGCTTCTATGACGGATCTAGAACCTTCGTGGCCTATCCACGTTTTTCTATTAGTTACTCGGCGTAACATACCTATCCGAATACACAACAAAATTTTCATAACAATAACAAATAATAGGTACGTGATAAACTCTTATTGCTGACCATACTTCAATTCAAGTATTTGAGCAACGACTTTATTTGGCAACGCCATGTACCGACAGCAAATATCAAAGGTCGCGGTAACCAGCGGAACCGATCGGCTGCCTTGGACTTTACCATCGACTATGGTGTAACACGTGGACGATGGTGCTCGTAATTGTTATCGTGAGGTCACAAAGGTCACCCATAGGTGATTAAGTCGTAAAATTGTTACGTCAGCGCTTGAATGAAGGCATAATCATCATAATCGTAGAAAAGGAAATCGACTTCAAGTACTTTGTGGTGTGAATGACCATGAATGTGGAGAATATAAAAAAGGATAATGAAAACTGAAACAAAATAAAGGCGCTTACATAAAAAAATAAAATAGGTATAAAGGTGTGTTTAAATAAAACACACCTAAGAATTTTAATATTTATGCCTCTCAAACTCCACTCTTACTTTAAAACCAATCCTAAACTTGATGATATATTTTTTTCGACTTGTAAGTTCAGCTAACTCACCACACGATAAGTATCAAATTGTAATGACAATTATGTGTTTTTTATATTGAATTTATTTTATATATGAAGTATTGTTAAGAACGCATACCTATAACATAAGATAATGATATGACTGTACATTTGATGTCGTATCAAACTGGCCCACTGTAACAAAGGGAAACCCAACAGTGAGGTAGGTCATTAATTAAACAACTGAGCTTTGATCTTTTATCTCTAGAGACAGAGTCTATTCATGTTAAGAGGATAGTATCCGCTTCGCGCCCCATACAAACGCAGTTTGGCCCTTGCTTGAATTTTAAACAATGAAAGTCATTGAAATTTTGCAGTAACAATCTTATCATTAATATACGTGTTTCTGTAATATAAAATTTCATTTCAATATACGGTTAAAAAGTTACACGAGCTCAAAGATTGGCAATTTTCGTTGAAAAACGGCCCAACTTTATGCTAGTATTTCTCGACAATGTATCAATACAGAAACATTCTGATTCGAAGGAAACCCAGATAATATAGTGAATATTTTTTTACAAGATTTTTTTTTTACATATTAGCAATATTATAGGAGTAATCTCCAAAATTCGGAACATACGAAATACGCGTGAAAATGTTGTTATTTCTCCTCTCGGGCACGCGTTCGCATCGTGAGGGATAGAGACAGCGACAACTGTGCAACATTGTTGCGTTCGCGAGGGACACTCCTCTTAACATCATAATACAATTTGATCGAATGTCCGGCGTTCAATATCGGACGCAAACGACGCGGCGCGCGGCGTGTCACTTTCACGGGCTATGTCCGCGGAGAAAGGTACGATTTAATTGTGTTTTATTGTAATCATATAAACTGCTGGCCTTATATCACTGGTTTCATAGTTTCATTCTACTCTGAGCCTATCATCACGAACCTATTTCGTATTTTGATCTTGGTAAATGTTTGAGTAATTGGCTAAAAACCAATAATGACGACTTTACTTACAAGACACAGTTACATAAATAATAATACATATCTGCTTACTCGTAGATTGATAAACTATTTAAAAAACATGTGAATGCGATTAATACATGCTAACAAAATAATGTAAAACAATGAATACATATTTTGCTTCATTTCCCGTCAAAGTTTCTCAAGTTATAAACCCAATTAAAAATAATAATGGCAACTTTAATATGTACTATAAATCGTAATTAATTGACTCGATTTGGTAATTGGTGGTATTTATCAAACCTTGTATGAACTGAAACACATCAGGGGCTGTATTACCACGTATTAATGCCTTCATTTTTAGGGTGTGAGAGAGGGATGCCGCTCTACAGGTTAAATAGTGGCGTCCCTCTTTCACAACGTAAAAATGATGGCATTTATACGTGGTAATACGGCCCCAGAACATATTATAGATATCGATGTGACGTTCATCTAAAATAAACAAGTAACTAATACAAGTAGCAACCAGCGCGGTTGCGCAACCATAGCTCACGGTTACTCGTATGTCGCCGGTTGTAGCTCGGGGCAACAGATTGCACAATCGTTCCTGTTTCCGGTAGCTAGCACTAAATAATTATTTTATAACTAATAGTTAATAGTTTCAGGCAGTTTATTATGCAACTATTTCAAGGAACATAAAGCATTTAGAACGCGCATGTAAATAACATTTAATTATTAATTATTTATTTTTTATAATTTAAACAAATTATTTTTGGGAAACACGTAATTTCATAATGAGCTATAGAATGTGATTTAATTTTTGTAGGTAATATGATAAAGAAACATTGAGCATTTTGTTTGTAAAAATTATGATTATTAGTACGAAGCATGGAAGTCATATGATTTTCTTAGTGTGGGAATTGGGCATACTTTGTCATGCCCAATTCACACACTCTTGTTTTTTAATAGTAGATATGTTATTAGACTACATAAATGACACATTATTTTCCATAAAGAAGTTGGTGTAAACCTTATTTTTTGTGAAAGATAACGTAAGGTAACTGAACTAATGTTTACACTGCTTAGCCTTTTGCTGAGGTAATTGATGATTATTTGCATTAAGTAATTGTTTTTTAGCTTTCAGTAAAGATACTTAACTTCTCAAAACATTATATAAAAGAACAATCCGCAATAATAAAGAAAAAACTATTATTATAATTTCTTACATAATCATTACTGACACCACGTTGATTTATGCGTGCATTTGCAATTAAAATTCGCAATTATCTAACATTCCTACAAAAAAACTCATCACGCCAAATTTTTGCCTTAAAAGCCACCGAAACCGCCTCCGCGATCTTGTACGGAGCGAAAGTGTTTTTATATACTTCTTTCTGTGCATAAATAGACAGTTTATAGTCATATGCTAATGTTTACAGAGCATTAGATTCATATATCCGCATTCTGTATAAGAAGTGAACTTTTTTTGTTATCGTGTGGAAAGCCTCATGCACTTCCGCCGCCCAGGGCAGACGAAGGGTCCTGTCGGCCTCTTCCTATGGTGGGTGAGCTACCGACTAAATCCACGCAGGTATGTCGCCTCACCACTTTTTGCTAGGGCCATGGGAGCAAGATGTACTTCGCGGAGGACGCTCCGCGACTCCAGTGAATAGTAAACCTAGGTGACCTACGCTCAGCAGTGGACTGATATAGCATGTAAATTGTAGAACCTTCCCGTTAACCTAAAACGATAAAAATGTTAATAGCGAAAAAAATATTTGAAAAAGCCTGAAAACGTAAAATAATTTGGGTAGGAAATCACTTGTTTCGAATTTGGTAACAACTGTGAACTTGAATTGCAGCAATTGAATAATTAAATTGCTATTACTCGGTATGCATTATCGTAATAACTTTGTATAGTGTCATTAATAGTATCTCAAAGTGTCAGTCACCTGTGCGATTTCTAAATATATTTGGTCAACGCTCATGAATATAATGTGCTTGAGACTGAGCGTAATAAAAGTTATTGACCTGACTAAGCTGTGTGATTCAACATACAGAATTAACTGCACCTATACAATACACGTATTCACGTAAATCTGGGCAGATGCGTGCGATGCGTGCACAATCGTTGCGCAAACGTAGCCGACCGGCCGACCTTACGCGATGCAACTTTGACACGAATTACATTCACAGAAGGCCTATTCTGTTTTACATTTAGAAACCTTTTGGCTGGCTACTATTTTTTTACCATGATATGATGTAATAAAAACCTAAAATAGTACAAAAAGAGCGTAGTTTGGGAGTCCCTTGGGATTTTTTTTCCTTTAAAAAAGCTTATAGCAATGTAGGTCACACATGAAGTACTAGAATTCTTGTTAACACCTCGCACTAAGCTAAATGCTTGTATTACGAGTGGGCTTTGTTAACGGCAAGTAACCTTTGAATGCCTGTAGATCACAATTCTGAAGACAGTGTTATATTGAAAGGACTTCATATAATCGGTCATAACTGCAATCATTGATATTATCAGACGCGGTGGTTATTCCAATGTCTCCTAGTTAATTCTGGAACGGTTTGAACTCCATTGATCGTACTCTGTGTGATCAGAACTTACGATGCAGTTTCGAAATTGTCGATGATTTACGTAGATAACCTATTGGGACTAACCCTCGATTAAAAGCTCAAGCTAAGCACATTACGTTCGCTATATTTGGGTAAACAGTTCAAGAATTTTAATTACTACGCTGTTCTAAATGGTGAACGTTGCCATGATTATCGGAAATTATTACGAAACTTCGCTATTAGAATGAAATATGTTGCTGAGGTCGACGGCCGTTAACTTGTAGTTACAAAATGAGGAATTGACTAGGTTTTTTAGTCCAATATTAACTTAATTTGGACGTTTTAGCGTATTAATACAGTAATTTGCCACTTACTATATAAAATATAGCTTACCGCGGCTTTACCCCCGTGGACTTTACGTTTCCCTTCATTTTACGGCCTACTATATAGCCTATGTCACCCAGGAATGTCCTTTCTATTGGTAAAAGAATTTTTAAAAATGGTTTCTGTAGATCCAGAGATTACCCCCCTGCAACCCTACAAACTCACAAACTTTACCTCTTTATAATATTAAAGTAGTAAGACTAGACTAGTAGTTATAGTAGATTAGACTTCGTTTCAGAACCACGTTTTATTTTCGAAGGCAAAAGGGCATTCTCGTTACCTTTTGCTTAGTTTTAATGAGAAAAAATTTTAAGTTTCCTTTTCTTTCAAGGGGTCTGTCGATTAATGTTATGAATATGAGTGGTCAGGCTATCAGGGTCGAAGAGAATGACAAGGACAAGGTTCTAAGAACAGCAAGTCGACAGCAGAAGTTATTTCCCCGCTTTTATAAGAAAGTCCTTTCTAAACTATATACATACATCTATTATAACATACATGATATCAAGCGATCGTTATACCTAATGTTCATAAATTAGCAACATTTCATTGATATTTTAAATCCATCTCTCATAAAACTCATAGAGTACATATAACTGTTAAGATGTCTAAAACTTATGTTAGACCTAGGTGTTACATTGTTCCTGGTTTCATGTGTAGTAGGTACTTATACACAAATATTGTCCCGTTAGTCCAAGCTATGTGAAGTTCACGCAGCCTCCGTTAGGGGGCGGGCACATCACTGATTTATGTCCATGGCGAGCCCCACCGCAGAAATAAAGCAGTTATTTATATATGTTTTGTCATAAACACTATAATTTGGAAAATTGCGACAATCCAAAATGAAATTGTTTAATTTACAACGAGAAATTAGGAAATGTAATAAATTGCATTAACTGGGTCGGATGTTAATTTTATTAAATTTACTTGTTATTTTAGCAAAAGTTACAATATTTTTGTCCTGCTTTCTACATAACTCGGTTGACCTTTAATTTTTTGAGTAATTCAGTTTGTATGTTTCCTGGTTTGTACAAAATAAGTAAAGTAAAGACACAGTAAAATACATAAAACCTAAGTGCTTGCGTACAAATTGTCTATTCTATTGAGCTCTCGCATGTTCCTTGCAAAACACTGCTCATTGCAATATTTGGATAGCAACGGAGCAGGTTTGTATGTATTATCTATTGTATTACATACTAATTACTGCAGCTTTTTGAGGTAAAACAATACAGCGCTAATCAATAATGATAGCATCTATCAGCGATTTTGGAGTTCGAAGATAAATAAAATAGCAGAAAAAAAGACTGATCCACTTTTCTCCTTAATGATTTTATCCTAAATATTTTCGAAATTTTATTTATATCAAACACAAAACCGGTAGGCATTCTCTTACGAAACTGTTCTTTGTAGACCTCTTGTGGGAGATCATTGCCTTACAAACGCGCTAAATTATCACCAAAATGGTATAGCTACTTTCTCGCCGTATAAGTAATTTCTATGGGAATAGAAGAATATCTGTTTTATAGACCACAGGTCAAGCAGCTCAAATGCTTTTGTACTTTTCCCAAACACCTTTCATCATCATGTCTGTCCCTATGTATGCTTAGATCTTTAAAACTAAGCAACGGAATTTGTTAATTATATTTTGTTAATGGTTTTTCTTAATCGATAGAGTGATTCAAGAGGAAGGTTTTTAAGTAGGTAAATACATAAAAATATAATACATACATATACAGAAAAGTCGCGAAACAGGCGGCCGGCCGTGGGCGGAAAGCTAGTTAATTTATAAAAGTAAGACACGCCTCCGAAACACAAATTGTGCTCAAAACAATGTCACAAACGCATCTCTAATTGTTATTCTGTGAGCGTGGGACACTGACCCGGTACCTCGCCAGTATTTGGACGAGAGTGTGACCTTGTCACGTTCACTTCTCACAAGCCAAGTTTTGCAGGTCCCGCATCAAAAGTGAAAAGAAAGTTGGAAGATAATTAGTTTGTTTTGTGAGATTATTGTTGATTGAACATGTTCTTAGCTGAGATTTGGGATTATTTTTTTAGGTTTTGTTTATTTAGGATATGTTTTGCGAGAAGAACATATATTATGTTTATTAATAAGGCTGGCATTGGCGCCTTTATTGTGTGATTTAAAAAACTAAGTTTTATCGGTCAAGAGGTCAGGAGGTCAACGTCTAAAGATTAGATAGAGAGAAGATATTAAAAAAAAACATAGTCAATAACATTTAAGTTGATCACAAGCTTCACAAGAAGGCATTAACCCAACTTAATAGAAGTAAAAAAGTTGAATACATATATGTTGTTAACCCCTTGTACTAAGCTAAATGCTTGTGTTACGAGTAGGTTCACGTCGGTAGTGCAATGGGTGCGTTTGGAACCGGTTATTATTGCTATTGTAAACGGTGTTTGATGTATATAATATACACCAATACACTGCTTAATCTCGAAGTAAATTCATTCAGTGTCTGTCATTCTAAACTCTCTAGGTAACTTCAATTAGTGTATGTTAAAGAATAAAACATGGCATAGGAAATCATGGTAACGACACCCTTAGATCCATGGACAACCCTATAGCTATGACAAATTCCAGAAAACAGATATAAAAATCTCTTAATCCCTCTAATAATCCCATACTTAGCCAGTGTTTGTTTACACTTGTACAACACTGGCAGCCCACACAGATACCGATCACGCCTCACAATGGGACCGGTCTAGTGACTAGCTGCGCGTACGCACTTGCCACAAGGTTGTTCTCAATGAGATCTACGAGTTGTTGCTTTCCATAATGATCTAGAAAACATATTTGTAGTAATTACGTACAAGATAAAAGATGTTCGCGAAACCTACCAAGGAGTACGCTAATTTCTGTGAGATGGGGATGCAAAAGTAGAATTTATGTGTAGTTGAGCAAGCCTAGCGAAGCGTGCTGACAACAGGCTGTGTCAATGAGTGGCAAGGCAACTAAGGACTGACGTTTGGAAGAAGAATATTGGTCCAGCTGCAAGATGAGCGAACAACACTGTTACCATTTCGGGACGAATCGGGATGAGGTTGGCACAAGAGCGTAGAGAATGGTAAAGAAAGATAAGATAAGCGAAGAGCAGCAGCTGAAGTCGGCTTGTACATGTATGATGATGTTACTTCAACAGAAGCATGAAGGTAGAATCTTACAACTTCGTAAATAAGTACTACAGTGCAAACTTCTAATGAGGACGCAGTACAAGATTGAATGTAAAAATCAAATCTTTTTAGGTAAATCCAAAGATAAGTACGTACTTAGATATAGTTTATTATTCAATCCATTTAACAAATTGTAAGAGTATAGAAAGTACTGGCACAGTAATTAGAAATGTTGTACTTAAAGTTTCTTTGTACAGTGTAGACAAGTTTTATGGTAAGGTTTTTCTAAATTCAATCCTAAAGGCATTCAATGGCGATCGTGACTATCATTACACAAGCTTTATAAAGAAATCTCTAGTTTTAACATCCAAGTTAAGCAGGAAATGTGATCTCTTAATATTAAGTCATTAATTCATTGACTGCAATATTAATTTGCATCAGGATATTTAGTGTCACGAAGCGTTCATAATGACCTAGTCTCATTGGCATGTCTGTAAATGTATCAAGGAGGATTGGTTTCGCTCCGTAGAGTTTGTATCATACTCGTACATAGCTTCTACAGACCAACTTATAAAGTTAGTTTTAACGGCGGAAAAGCGATTGAGGCATCAACAAACGATTTATAAATAATTATCAGGATCTATAAATAATTTGACTGCCTCATTAGTCTGGTGGTCCTAAGCGTGAATAGTACGCTAGAGATTCTTAGTTCGATTCCCGGGACGAGCATAGTGTTATTTGGTTTTTGAATGAAATTCTCAGTAGCAGCTCGGAGTCTGGAATTGTGCCTGGATAATGGAAATAGGCTCGCTCCCTATAACATGGGACCTAAACATAACAGCGAAGTGTGGGTTACAGAAGTATACGTCCGCATAACCCTTCGAGGAATACAGGCGTGATGATATGGATGGCTATAAATAGTCTTAGGTCCATTTATCAAATAATGACCTTCGCATCTTCCAGCACCACTATTTCTCAACCGCAATTTACTCAAATAATCAAAGGACAAGCTAACGTTTGAGTTTGTATACGTGCCTCTCCTAAAAAGTATTTCACAATCGGCAAAGATAGTTAAAAATGTTGTATGAAATGTGAAGGTTGAACAAATTACGTTGGCAAATGGGAGCTGTTTTAAAACAATTTTGGTTAAAATCAACACGTTTGATCGATAAAGATCTACCTAATTATTATTAGATTACCTACACTTGGCAGCTAGCTAATCTTGAGCAAGTCTTGTAGGTACCTAATCACGTTACAAAAAATATTTACTTAGTTAATTTCGTACAGCTGTCGTTTGTCCGTCAGCGGTAATATCGAGAATATCTTTTTGTACTCTTCTGACTTTAAGTATGAACGCCAGTTACTGTGTTAAATTTCTGAAATGATATTTGGTGTCTTTAAATCACAAGTGAATCGGTTTCTTCCAGGCAAGCGCGCTCCATCGAAGATCGCTTAACATCAACTCGCGGTCAAGCGTAGGCCTATCATGAATAGAATATGAAAGATTAAATTAATTTGTAAATAGTAGGTAAATTAAATCCAATCTGTTCTAATTATCGTGAAATAACTTTGCCGTCAAATAGACACTTATATGAAATAACGATGGCGTTATTACGCTAATAATAATAATAACGCCGCCGCCATTTTAGTCTTACTAAGCACGTTAGTGCTTTGTATGGGGGTGGATTAGTAACTCTCAAGCATCTCCATGAGATTAAGATGTTTCATTCGATTTAAAACAGTCTACCTAAGCCTAGCACGCTGAAGTGTAAGATCCTCTATCTAGGACGATCAAATCCTCGAGAATCGATTCACTGTTATTTAGCCATATAAACATCTCACATAGACTTAATGCATTACCAACTGATCTTCTGGCGCAGCCTGAGACAGTCTTACTATCAATCTGCTTTCTGGCTACTGCTGCAGCTTCCACGAAACAAGAAAAATGCCATATTAACAAACAATAAGCGACAATCAACAGACCACGCTGCGTAAGAGTGAGCAATATTTTTACTAGAGGTATATTTGAGGCCGCCCGCATTCCACTCCTGCGGTTGTTAGAAAAAACATTATCTGCGCGATAAGTATCTGCTCGACGAGGAATTAATGTTGCAACACCCATAATGGGTATTTACGACGGTTTACTACTTTTATAGTCAACATTTTCTAATTTTATCTCATACGTGCATCAACAATATTGTGTGTACATTTCTCCTCTTAAGAAAGACAATGTTCGGCGGTGCTTAGCAATAGTCTGAATTCCTAATGTTTTATGAGGAATATAGTTGTTTATTTCATGTAACGGGTAAAAAAAAACGGTATGACAAAACCAAAAATTTCAAGTTTTTTCTTATAAAATGTGTGTTTCTACCGTTATGTATGCAATTCAACTATTGCACCGGCTCTTCTGACCAACCCGCATAGTCCTAGTGTCTGTGCAGATCAGAGCTCGTCCATGTACCTACATCGGTGGGAACTTCAGAACCCCGAAACCCAATTTCTAGGCAATACCGATATTCGAAGGATAGACTCGTTGTCAGATTGTTTTGGGCTTCTATCTACCGACTGCTTCAAGTGCTCTCCAAATCACGGGGTATCAATCCGAATCTCGATGTGAGTTGACTCATCCAAAATGATCGCGGCAAAAGCATACCTAGTAATTACTTGGAAACGACTGAGATTATCTCATTTCTATGTACAATTTACCTACAAACTATAAATAGCTTATTCGTTCAGGGCGAACGCGCGCGCTCCTTGCAAAACATCTCCAATTGCAACGTCCGACGCTGCGCGGTCGGCCACAGGATGTGTAATACTTGAACTGAAGTATACTCTAATTTCACACATTTTAGTGCTACAAATAAAATACCTATACATTAAATGGCAGACTACGAAATTAACGATTATTAAGCCATTTGGCCTATGAAGCTGGAATTTCGGACCTCTCTGGGAGATTTATTATAGTATGATATTATTGAACCTGTAAGGTCTTCAATCTACAACTAAAAAGCATTCGTAAGACCCAATTACAAATACCTATGCAGTAGGTAGCTTTCTATGGCAGTCTTAACATCATAATTGTATGTATGTAGAACATGGTGACTTCCTCGAGTGTTAGGGAAGGATATTTAGGAAGAGAATGTGGCACACTAGGATATTCTCACTTCCACCAGTGGATCGCAGAGCGCGGTGTGAATTATTCAGAACCTGCAGTGTGTCACGCGCTTAGGAACAAGTGAGCCGACACACATATTATTGTAAACTATTGTTTTAGCACGAGAGCTGGTGTAGGGTTGATATGCTTCTGGTTGGCTATGAAATCTCGATGAATATTTTTAAAGGAATCACAGTTTTTTTTATTGTGACGACTGACAAATTCTCCTGAAAATATCCATAAGTAAGAGTTGGTAGGTCATGGAAATGGAAACTGTACAATCAGAAGTGCAAGGCACATCAAGCCAGGTTTTGCTAAGCACCTTTTGTTAAATGGTCTAAGTTGCACCTATAGGCTTTCTTACACTAAACTGGTTCTAAAGATTGAGAAACATTGTGAACTGAACAAAAAACCCACCTATTAGTTTTTTTATTCAGTTCTTTTTTTAGTAAATGTATGGCTAAATACTTTACTATTTCATAAATTTGTTAGCTAATGAGAATTAAATATTCATTTAGTAAATACCTTCACTCACACATGACCTACAATTCAAATATGTAGGTTGTACAGTTGGAAGGTCAAGTGTAACTGTGTAATCTTTTGAATGTCACTAGGCAGCCCTGCTGTCCCGTTGCATGGAGCATTTCTCTTTAGCTGCGGACGCATTGTGTGATCTGCAATTGTTGTGGTGACCTCACACTTTTGAGCTCAATACTTACTATTCTGCACTTTATTTGAAGTTCATCCACTTACGGGCGCGGATGAAAGCTGTGGTTTTGAGTGTAAAAGTCGGTCATATATACATTTCTAAATCCCATATTTTGTGATGATTTCTTTGGCCGTACGCAAATAAAAAAAATATACTAAGTACGTTATACATTACCGTCGATTTTGAATAACCGATGATGTTATCATTTGCAGTAATAATGTTAAAGGACAGACTACCTCTCATTTGGCATCAGTCTCTTTAATCCCATAAAACAAAATAAGTCGTAACTTTCAAAAATTGGTTGTTCAAGTCAATTAGAAAACTGATCATAATCAGAGAGTCTTTTGCAAAGCATAATATCACGAGTAAAAGGCAATAATAATGCATTCCATGTGGTACTTTAAGTGCAATATGGATATATTAACACCAGTCTATTCGATTTATTGGTTTCTCCTACCTTCCTTCTAACTGCTCTTAACTATATATTGTATCCTCTTGTTACAGCTGGGCAGAGTACCAGCGGCATGCGTGATGATGCCGCCGCGGTACGCGACGCTACCGCTACCGCCTCCAACATACGGGCCCGGACCAATCTACTACCCCGTACACGACGCTGTGAGTAATTTGAGCTTAGAAGTCTGAATGACAAGTTATTACAACAGTTTACCCAGAAACATAATAATGGGTCGTTATTCGACTTTAGAACTCATCCAATATATGAATACCTACTTCTACACCGTTTTATTTAGTTCCTGAATGAGAGTAATCAAGTCTTCCTGTCCACATAGGGCTACCATGGTCGTCTATGCTCTCTCTATCTTATTCTGAGAGAAACTAGTCCTAATAAACAAACGCGACAGAAGGCCTGTATGCCTTCGTACATAATATTGTGTTAAGTACCTTTTCTTTTTCTTTCATATTGTTATATTTGTTGTGTCCAGCGCATGCGCCGTCGTAGATCGCCGCGCGCGCACACGGAGCGGCGCCGGCGCGAGGGCCGCGACCGGGACTCGCAGCTGGCGCGCTCGCTCGAGAGGATCCACCGCAAGAGGCGCTCCGACCGCGAACACATCACCGACGCGGACCTCAAGCGGACCTACACTGGCCTCGACAGGTAACAAACTCTTAATATCTCTACATCAACATACATAGAAGAGAAAACCAAAATGATTGTTAAAGAGCCTTAACTGAATTAAAAGAGGCAGATTCTACAGTTTTATTTTAGAAGAATCTAATAAGTTTTACACTGGAGACGCTCTTCATGGCAGAGTATTTATAAATATAAAACAACAGACAAAATAAGGGAAATTATCAGATCCACGACCTGAAGCATAAAAATATATTAGTTTAGCCATTGCGCCATTTTCACTGTCAAAAGTGGCCTGAAATAAAACCTAAAGAAACAAAATTATATAAACCAGCCTGAAAGCTGTACAATTTTATTAAACTAGAAATATTATCGCAAAGAAGTAAGTAACAATGCTAATGTTCCAGGGCATACGCGGAGCAGTTCATAGCGGTGTGTGACGAGAGTCGCCACGCGGCGGAGCAGCATGACTCCCTGGCCAGCACCTCTGCCACCAGCGACACAGCCACCAGTCAAGAGCACCCGGAACTATCTTAAGTGTTGATTGTAAGTAAAAATGAATAGAAACAGGCCATGGAACCATAATAAGCGCAACATGCGAGGAGGTTTTCGAGGTGGCCGTGGAGGAATTAACACTCACCGTGGCGCTTTAATACATTTTACATCAACGAAAATGTATGATACTTTTTAAGTCAAAATTAAAATTAAATTCTGCATCGATGAACAATATCTATCAAAACCGTCTTGTTCCTTAAATGGATCGAATATAGAAAATGATTCCTACAAATCTTATTTATATAAATCTCCAAGATACCATTTGCTGTTAAAGCTAAACTAAGTTAAACTCATTGCTACATTAACGGGAATAATAAGGTTTTATTAGATATTGTAGTATCGAACTCTAAACTATTTATAATTGGATAAACGGTATAAAAATAGCGTCAATTAATTTATTCGAACACGTAAATGAATAAACGAATGTTATATTAAAACATTAGTCAGTAAGATATTTTTGAATACTCCTTATTTTAGTAAACTAACTATGTAAGCATATCATACCAAACTTAACAATATAGCTTTATAAGGTCGCAATACGTTATTATAAATTGTAAATATTTCTACTAACTTTAAGTAAAAATTATCAATACAATATGTTGACAAATAATCATCTTCTATGGCGTAGATGTAATTTTCATTTAAAAATTATCGTCATATTTTTGCTCCCAATAGAACTTATCGTCAGATACTGATGCTCTTTATATAAGCACCAAAATTAAATAAAACCTTCAAATAGATGCAAATTCTTAGCAATTATTACATCTCATATTATAGCTATACAAATACAGAACAGTACTTATCTGAATGGTATAATTTATGCAAACCTAAGAGAAAATATTGCATAATCTATGTACTTAGACGACATCATCCATCATCTTTCGTAATTGACGTCGTCGTGATTGTGTGGTTAATATTTTGCAGGCAAACCAAGAATGGATTGTTTTCGGCATTCATGTTCATTCTTCGAAAATATTCACATTTTGAAGTTTATTTATATTGTCATTTTATATTTACTAGGTCAGAAATAGACATAGTGTCACCTCATTCTAGTATTTTCTTAGCAACTACGTTTACTAACATTACTCATACAAATTGTAAACTTGTGTAAGTATCGTCAAAAATCTGTGTTAAATCCTGTGTTAAGCCTTATTTATATAGTTTTTATTGACTTTATTTGTGAGGATATGTTTTATTGCTATCGCTATAAACTCTTTTAAATATAAACTGGAGTTTACGTCGGAAAATAATTCAGCTTACAAAACCTAATATTTCACTACTTTTGAATTTACTAAAGACGGAATTCGACCCGTTCTTTCAATAATCCCAAGATTTTATAAAAATATCTTCACAAATAAAATTTAGTGTATTATTATGTCTAGATTTTAATGTCAAATGTACGGATGTATATATGAAATGAATGTCCTATGTACCTAAATGGTGCCAAATTATGACCCCTACGATTGGTGTAAATATTAACATCCAAATTATTGCTCAATTTTGTTCATATACAATTGTTATAAAAATAGTACGTAATTTCTAATATTGATGAGAGTTGTAGATGTTATATTATGTTTTTTATTTTAAGTTTGATAAGTAGGCACTATTGTTAATAAGATAAACATAGAAGTTCTTCTACCCTATTAATGAAATACCTACTTCAAATTTTAATAATCTTAGGTATTTTTTTGACTTCAGTTAGTTTTCTGCTATAACTGTGTCGGCTGTTAGGGTATTCAAACTATATACGTAGCATACATAATATAAGAGTAGAGATCCCGATTATTGCTATAAATAAGGATTTTTACCTTTTATATTTATGTAATGTAAGTAGGTACTTAATTAACATTTTACACAAATACTTACAGACTGTAAAATATAATTGTAAATAATCTTATAGGTATTTCTTAGAAAATGTATGATATACTTTTAAATGTAAGGTTTATAGTGGACCTATGTATTGTGGCCGCTTGTCCTAAGGCTTTCGATGGGTTATTTATTATGGGAAGATACTGCTTGGATGTCACGAAGAATAAATATCACTTTTTAATAACTGTGTTTTATTTAAACTGTAAAATATTCTGGTCCAAATAGGAGCAATAGTTGCCTTAATAAAAATGCTAGTTCACTGAAAATTTTACTATTTTTATTACGTTACAATTAAATAGGCTAAACAAAACCGAAATTTGTAATAAATAAATATACCTTATTTATTTGTACATAAGGTTTAGAACTCGTTGTCGCTGAGTGCGGAGGCGCGGCCGGGCGCGGCGCTGGGCCGAGCGCTGCTCACGCGCAGCTCGCTCTCGGACGAGCTGCCCAGGGAGTCGCCCCCCTCACCGCTCTCTACACCTGAAAGACATGTCGCAAATGTTTTAAATTTTCTGTTAGTAACGAGCAATATTTTATTTTGAATGTGGTTTCCCAAAGTTACAGTTTATTTAATAATAAATGACTGCCTCGTTAGGCTGGTGGTCCCAAGCGCGACTGCTACGCTAGAGGTCCTAGTCGAGCACAGTGCGAAATTCTCAGTAGCAGTTTGGAGTCTGAATTTGTGCCCGGTTAATGGCAATAGGCTCGCCCCCTATTACATGGGACCTAAACATACCAGCGAAGCTTAGATGTACATTAGTACACCTGTGTCTAACCCTTCGGGCTAACCACACGCAAAATACGCGCTTAGTCGTGGAGTTGTGGAAAAAAGCCCGCTATACCAACCCTTCGGGCTCTATAGGCGTGATGAGAAGGAATTGAGTAGGAACCTTCTTTTACTGTCTTTTTTTATTTCATTAATTTATGTTACATGCCGAAATAATATTAGTTTACTGACCCATGTGCCAGTCGCTGGTAACTGAAAAAATAAATTTAGCTCGAGGCTAGATTTGTACAATTGTTCAGGTGGCGTGGGAACACAAAAAAATATTGGTATCAAATAAAAATTGAATATTATATACAAGTTTGCTGCCTTACCTTCTATGAGATCAGCAAAATCGTCGTCATCGGTGGTGGCGAGCGTGCGCGTAGCCGGGCGCGGCCGGGAGCGGGACCAGCGCGGCGGTATGTCTCCTCCTCCTACACACATATATATATGTATAGAATAGTCACCGAACTATGCTTACCAGCCTCGATAGGTACGATCGACGACCCTGGCAGGTTTATAACCTTTTGTTATTGGCCAAACATTAAATAAATTACCTAAGTTCTGCTTATTGGTTTTACCCTATACCATCCTTTTGCCACAAATCACAAAGCTAGTTCGCACGGCTACACATCAAGCTATATAAATCCTAATTTACATTGGGAGGTGACCCTCTACTGGATTTGTATAGCTTGATGTGTGGCTGTATGTACTTTGAAAAAAAAAATAAGTTGATGTTTGATGATGCCATTTTTACAAAGAAATATGGATGCCAGTTAGGACCAGTTCTTATTTACCTCCAAGATATATGTTGGGCAGACAATATGGTCTGATTTTTACACAACCCCTCCGATTAGCCTGATAGACTAGATTCAACTACCTAGTTACAGTAGTTACAAGATATGTGAAGCAAATCAATAATATCGCCTGTTTCTTTGAACAGAGTGAATCGGACACAGGTATGATATAGGTAGTCTGATTTTTACAAAAGCCAACTATTAAAGAAAAAGAAAAGAGAAAATATTTGGTTGTTTCTTCGAACAGAGTGAAGCGGACACAGGAATATGGATTTAGTGAGTTCAATCAAATATTTTAAGTAAGCAATCGGATACAAAAACAGATGAATATTGGCAATCCTAAACTCATTAATGAATGAAGTAGCAATATAAGCAATTTAAAACGAACCAAACGACGTGGCGGCGGACATCATCCTGCCTTCAGTGCTGGTGCCTGGTGCTCTGCCTGCGCGGGTACAAACACTTTCATCATCAAACTACATTCATGCTGAAGCTTGAATTTTGTATGAGGCAACAAAACAGATATTTAAAGCTGTAAATGTAGCAGAACAGCGCGATAAAAGTATTGTAAGAATGAACTACGTCTTCACAGCGATTATAGGCATTTTTAGGAGCCGTGGTAGCCGTAGGTTCGTTCCCAGTAGGCCCTTTACTTCATATAAATAAATTATTTCAACACCACTGCTCCCAATCAAAACGGTGAAGGTAAACATCGTGAGGAAACCGGCATGTCCTAAAACCAAAAATTCGCAGACATGTGACATCTACCAACTCGCACTGGGCCCACGTGGTGGAATACGGCCCATTCCCTCTCACCGAGAGGAGTCCTAGCAGTGAGAACATTACAGACCGATTATGCTAATGCTTATATACATTTAACTGCACCTTTGATGTAGTTATATTTCCACAAAACAAAAGCGATGTAAAATAGTTTTCACAAATATTTGTTTGTGGCTGTGGCTGAACTTTGTATCCGCATTCCCTAGTGCGGGAAACGTATTTACAAAACGATTCTGTCTGTAAAAGTGGGGGTTACCATAAATCTGTCGGTCGGAGAAGTCGGAGTCGGACCTGGAGTCGTCTTCGTCTCGTATCTCGTCGAGTGAGTCCCGCGCCGCCATGCTGCCGAAGGCGCGGCGAGCCTCTGCTGCAACACCTTTAAAAAAATGGCCATAAGTAGTCTTTCTTCGTGCAGTACGTTCGACGGACCCGGAGTCCGAATTCGTGCATAAGGCTGCGCAGTAACATTTTTTAGAAACCAAATGATAAACCCAAAGACTATTAAACCACTTAGTGGTTATAATTCTCTTTGGATAAACCTTTGAAATTAATTGAATTTGATGTCGTGTATAAGATATTTAACGAAACAAACTTACGAAGAATAGTGATTTGTCGTAGTCGTAGTGATTATAAAAACTGCAAATATATTTTTTTGTTTGGTAGTTTAAATCTGGGGGCACGGCAGTGCCCCCGCCAAGTCGAGCAAAAATAAATAACAGTTTTCTTCACGATTGTTCATAGAGGAAGTTTTCAAAACCTACGTTCAGACTCGCCAGAATACATCATCATATCGCAAACTTGGCCTTTGCTTGCGATTCAGGATTTGCTAAGCCGTAGTCTCTATGTAGCGCGCTAGATGTCGCTACAGTATCCACAGCTTATACCTGCAGTTTTGATCCTCAGCCGTGTCTTGGGTCTAGTGGCTGGTCTCGGCTGCTTCACCTCACTCAAGTCTTTCCCGTCGTCACTGGAGTCCATGTCATCTAAACATTAAATTGAAATTCATTGAATTATCATACATTCTATTAGTGTCCATTCGTCTATCATTATTATCAAGCCATACCAGAGTCACTCAGTTTGCCCAGTACGTCTTCAGCTTCGTACTTGTGGATGAGCTGCATAATGGCAGCCTGTTGTTCTTCAGCTGCCTGCAAACGACAATTTGTTTCAAACTTAGACTCAATACTTATCTGGCTGACGAAAACGCAGATTAAGGAAAGTAAAGCTTTAAAGTCAAAGTAAAATAATTTATATCGTTTGGCCTTTAATCAAAAACTGGATTTGACATCTGCATGCCTCAAAAGGCTAAAGGCAGAGGTGTACTTAATGTGCTTACACCCACAGTTCGGCGTTATGGTATAGGTTCCATATAATAGGGGGCGAGCCTATTACCGTTGACCGGGCCCACATCCAAACTCCGAGCTTCTACTGAGAATTTTATAAAAAAAAACAATTACATTTTCAAGAGAAAACCTCTAGCGTTGCAGTCGCGCTTAGGACGATTAGACCAATGAGGCAATGTATTCAAACATTTATGTAATAAAAAAACAAATTCTCTTGCTTGATCAAATGGTGCTAGTGCTTACCTCAGCTTGAGCACTCTCCAGCACGCTCAGCTGATGTTTGAGTGCCTCGACGCAGCGGTACCGCAACACGTATTGGTCCCAAAGCTGCTCAATCTCAGTCTCAAGAGCTGTTAGTTCACCCTGATAGGCGGGCCTGAAATTGTAAAAGAGGAATGCTGGATCGACTTCCACATAAGACGATCAGCCCCATTTCTTCTCGCACTTCTACGAAAACGAAATCCTTAAGGATTTATATTGTGTTTAAGAAAGCTTATAATAGAAGATAATCTACTAAGTGCACTGAGCTAAACCCCCTTTAATGTCTCTGGCATAACTACACGCATGCAACATGAATGAGTCGGCACGACCGGGGAGGTACTATCCTCCCACAGAATATCGACGTCAAGTATAAGTATGCATACGTAACTGTTGCGTTTCGTACGGTGAGTGTGGAGCGCCGTAGGCCCAATTCTTTCCTCAGTCCCCTTCCTTCTCCTTTCCCTTAAGTAGACTCAGCAACTTCTTTGGTATTGCAAATATCCATGGGCGGCGATGACTACTTACCATTAGGTGGCTCGCCTGCTCGTTTACCCCATAAAAACTTATTTCTTGTCTTTTAGGTTATTAGTAAGTAAGTAAGTATATTAATAACTGTTTTATTTTATGCTCGCCTCTCTACCTTCCTGAAAAAAGGACCTGAGTATATAAATATTAACTTAATCTTCTGCACAGTGTGCAGTCTCTTCTCAGCCCTCATGAGCTCCGCCCTCTTCCTCTCGAGCTTGGCGTCGAGCGCAGCCTCGCTGGCGGCCACGTTGTCGATCTGTTCCCGGCCGGCCGCCACCTTGCCGGCCACCGCGTCCAGCGCGCGACGGAGACACGCCTCCATGGCTGACATGTCCAGAGGACGGGACAGGGCTTGTTCGCGTTGTTCCTGGTTATAAATGGGTAAATGTTCTAATAGGATAAGAGGACTACAATCAACACCAGTCCCTCTAACTAAAGCCTGTGTCGCAGACGTCTTAAATTACCTAGGTTCATAAAAGTTTCCATGTAGACAGATATGCAGAATGTTACAAGCTAGCTGACTGCCTCAATAGTCTAGTGGTCCTAAGCGCGACTGCTACGCTAGAGGACCTGGGTTCGATCCCCAGGTCGAGCAAAGTGTTATTGAGTTTTTCTATGAAATTCTCAATAGCAGCTCGGAGTCTGGACTTGTGCCCGGTTAATGGCAATAGGCTCGCCCCCTATTACATTAGTACACCTCTTCCTAACCCTTCGGGGAATACAGGCCTGATGGTACGTTACAATTACAAGCTAAGCCCAGCCGAGGTAAAACATAGGTTCAAGGTTGCTCCGAGTGCAATGGAGAGAGCAATGCTTGAAGTTTCTTTGGAGGATATAATTCGCAACGAAGTCTTAAAATCACCGACATTGCGCGAAGAATAAGAACGCTGAAGTGGAAATGGGCCGGCATTGTCTGCAGACGGACAGACAATCGATGGATCAGACAAGTGTTAAAGTGGAGACCACGTTTGGACAAGCGTAGTGAGGGACGCGCTGCGACGCGATGGACCGACGATTTGAAGAAGGTGGCTGGCGGATGGATGCGAGCTGCCCAAGACAGCTGACAGGAAAGACCGAAGTTCAGCAGTAGATGGCAGTAGACTGTTATGACGATGATGATACAAGTATTTACAACTTACCTTATTTTCTGGCTCCTTAGCCAAGAGATCGTAGAGGAAAGCACCCTGAGCTGTGATATCTGTCGCCAGAGCTCGGGCTTGTTTAATCTCATTTAACTGCAAAATAGAAATACGTTATTAGTAGAGATTATTTATTCACCATTTCTTTTCACAAAGTGAAAAGCGCTGACGGAAGAATCCTGAATGCAAAAATCCTTATCCATATTTCCCAAGACTAATGATAATAAAACAGGAAAAATATTTAAGTATTTTCGTTTCCTCACCCGACTGCTGAAGTCATAACTAATGGGCGAGGTTTCCTGCTGGTGTTCGTCGGCAGAGGGCGACTCCAGCGCCGACCGCAGCAGCGTGGCCACCTTCATCATCTCGCGCACCGCCCACCCGTCCGCGCCGTACACTCGCTTCCCGTTCAACTTTATGTTGGCACGGGAATGCTAGAAGATTCAAGGAATTTAGCCTGCGGATTGTAACAAAACACATTATAGAGGCATCAGCTTAAACTAGACTGCCTCAATAGTCTAAAGGTCCTAAGGGTTCCGTGCCGCGGTTGTAAAGTGTTATTGGGGTTTTTTGTGAAATTCTCAGTAGCTCAGGAATTTGGAATTGTGCTCACTATTACATGGGGCCTAAATATACCGTTCAAATGTGGGTGTACATCTCTGCCTAACCCTTCGAATACAGGTCTGATGGCATATAAAATGTTATAAACTAGAACAAGCTCTAGTGCTAGTGATAAACAACTGGGTCGTTGTGCATAATCATAAGTCCTCACTTCCTCAGGATGCTCATAACTGCTTAGAAGATAAACTGACATTAAGTATATTTTGAAGCGTCGGTAGCCTAATGGCTAGGGCGTCGGACTTGCGATCATATGGTTGCCGGTTCGAACCCCACCCATTGCACTACCGACGTGAACCCACTCGTAACACAAGCATTTAGCTTAGCACGAGGGGTTAACAAGAATACTAGCAATGTGTGACCCACATCGCTAGTAAGCTCTTTTAAAAAAAAATAGCATAAATCTTAATCTGCATAATGTAACTTTTATTAATTTAATACCCAGCGGCTAGTTACAACTCCCAACCTGTTTGTGAATGGTTCATGATAGTCAGAGGAATATCTGCTTACAAACAAGGCGATGGCGTGAGTGACCAGCGCCACCCGCTGCTCCACAGAATGCTTGCCTCCGCCCAGCTCGGCATCAGGCTCCACGCGCGCCGCCAGCCAGCGCAGGCACTCCTCCATCAGGTCCCAATTGGGAGTCCTGAAGCTCTCCAGAGATATCGGCTTCGGAAAGCCGAGCACGCGCATTGCTTCGCTAAAATCTGTCGAAACATTTCTTTTATGTGATTTGTGATGAATAGCTTTTTCCCTGATGATCGATGGTAATAATCAAGATATAAAATTCGGAAGGAGAAAAGAAGAAGGAAGAGGACTGAGGGAGGAATTGGGCCTCCGGCGCTACAATGTTGTTGAATTTAGAAACTACCCGCTACAGAATCGGAAATCCAAAGTGTTAAACTCCAATATATTAAAGTGAGTTTTTACTTACTCCTTAAATCCCTGTAAGACATTATATGAATAAATTCTGCACTAAAAAATACTCAACAATGTGACTTGACAAGACAAGACACAAGTTTGTTTGTTGTCAGTCAACGTTGCTATAACAACGAAGTTCTTGTGACCAAAAAGACTTTAATGTTACTCTTTGGAATCGATGGTTATCGTGATACGACCATGCTTTTGCTTAGGAAATATTCAGGAAATTAGTTAAATAATGGTTGGGCTGATTCGTGGTGGCTAAAAAAAGCAGCAAGCAGCCCAGCAGTGGGACAGTAAAAAAAACAACGACAAAAATAATATTAGACGTGTTATTAAATATGTACTACGTTTATTCATAAATCTAAATACTAACATTGTAAAGAATGATTAGGGTATCTTATTCTCTAGTGTAATTTTTTTTAGTGCGGTAAATATTCCGGTATGTATCGGCCGCCACCCAGGGAGGCAACGCTCCTTGGAATCGTACCTACCTACTGACTAAGCACCTACTCGCGCTTATAACCATACTCGGGGCTACTCTACGAGATTTATAAACACATTCATCACAGCCCCAGCACACAGAAGTCCCATACAACGCGCCAATATCATTTACATACTAAAATTTTTTTAATTAATTATATATAATGTTAATTATTACATTAATAAATTGGGCATACGAAACATTTATAAATTCATCATTATAAATGTTGTTTGACTGTTTATATAATTACGAATATAATAACATAGTTATTTAGTCCCTACAAATCCTCAAAAACTTACAACTTCTAAAACACAAATTTGCTCGCGAAGTTTTCGCAGGCGCCCATAAAAATTTCGAGAGAGAATTCATCATTAGTGTTTAAAATTACACTTAGGTACATACATCTACGCTGAATCTATCACGCTATGACTTGAATGGGGTAAGCAAGTAACCTTACTGTTACTACCTATATTAGATATATTAATTATTTATAATTATAACTATATATTTGACTCCAAAGAACAGACTACTAACCACATAAAATATCATTGCAAACAAATTGTTTGTCTACTTTAATTGCAGTTCAATGCAGGATGCCATGTTATCCAATGTTGTTGATAGTATTTCAAATATCAACCACAGGAATTGTTCCCTCCTCTGTTTCTCACTCCATTATTTATACCAAACTTACTAGGAATTAACATGCAAGACAGTCCTACATTCTAGAATTTTCCAGCTAGGTTTCTAGCTAGGGACATTTAGGTGTCCCGCGAAATTCAGTATTTGATAAGTAGTTTATATCAGCTATGTAAATAAAGACTCATGTAAATAACTAAACAACTATGTTATATTAACAATACATTACTATTAAAACAGTCAAACTTTACGGCTGAACCGAAGATCTGAAGGATCAATGTTTATAGACCTCACTTTCAGGTTGATTTTGTAATCATATTTTGCTGGAAAATACTTTATAAGTTATCACTTTCAGAGTACATAATCATGGGAAAATGAGGACTACAAATTTATTGTTCTTTTCCCTCAGATTTCAGCACAATACTCAAGCCGTGCATGCCCAATTTAATAGAAAAATCATAAGTCTATAGTGGGTGGTTGCGTCATCGCGCGCTTCAGGGATGCCTCGCGCTTCACTGCTACGCGTAGGCGCGCTGCTTTCAGCTGTCTGTGAACGAAAAAGGTATTATGAAATATTTTGCTACCAACAATTGACATGACAATGTTTTCCTTTACCATTCAAGCAATTCATCATGTTCCTGCCCTTTTCCCAATTTATTTGGGGTTGCCACAGCCTGTCCGTTTCTTCCATTCATCCCTGTTAGTCGTCATCCCATCATTCAATCCCTTTTCCATCATATCTGCCTTCACACAATCCATCTATCTTTTCTTTGGTCTCCCTCTACCCCTCCATCCTTCCACATTCATACTCATAACTGTTTTGGTTACATGCGTTTCATCCCTCATCACATGCCCATACTAAGACAGACGATTAAGCAAGCAAGTAATAGTTTATATGTCTACAGATAGTTTGCTAATACAACCTTATTGTCTAAATGTAACATTATACATACCTTTGTCTGATCCTCTCAACAGTTTCAGGCGAAGGTGTCTTCTTGGTGACAGCAGCTTCCCGGATCATGGTTCTCAGTTTTTGCATACAGTCAGCCAGGTTCAGTTGCTGGGAACGGGTGGTGTCAGATCGGATGACCAGGTAGCCTTCCTTGGTTAACTTATTGCCATACTAAAATATAGCAAAACACAATTTTAGATCTAACTTTTCATCTAAGCTTTATATTCTGTCATGTCCTAATAGGATTTACTATAACCCGGTTTCTAGAGGGGTATTAAATATGCAATAACTTTTATGCAAGACCTTAACCAATACAAATTTACTGTGAAAACTTACTTACTGTGAAGTAGTTTAAATGCATGATGTGTGTACAAATATACAGGCAAACAAACAGATTCTTTATAATTGTTTTGGCGTCTATTGACCCAACTGCATACACCAATTATTGCTTTGATAAAGACCCCCAAAACTATTTTTTCTTAGATATTTCCATGTATAAACAGTTATAATTTTAATATACATGTAAGTATAATACCATACCAGCAAGAAGGGGCATTTAAAAAATATTTTGAAAATGATTAACTTACCAATTCTGTGAGTTTTGCTTTAATGTCTGGATGTAGCCAATCAGCTTCATGTGGCTTAAATCGAAGATCAACTTTAGTATGCACCTGAAAATACAGAACATTTTCAGAAACTGCAGAAAATGTGGTAATATGTTGATTAACACTGCACGGATTCAATAAATACTCCTTGACAGATACCTTATTAACATTTTGGCCTCCTGGTCCAGAACTGGCACTGTATTTTATATCCAGCTTATCTATTGGTATGAATCCAGAGAATTTCTCGTTTGGGTCAGGTTGCTGTGTAAAATAAGATAAAAATATGGTAACAAAGCAGATTTTTAGTCCAATTATAATATGAAACCATAAATATACTTACAAATGCTGGTGTAGTAATCTTAAGAGAACTTTTAGGATATATGGTTTCTAAGGAAATAGCACTTTTGAATGCCATTGGTCTCTTCAGCAAAGTAGTGTAGTTCGCACTTTGCACTATTTTGTGCAGGAAATTAGTACGCAGAGTTGCGAATGCCATGTTCACGGCTCCTGTTTACTATATCACTAACAGATAGTAATAAACATGCAGTTTTAATTCATTATTTACTTAGTTATTCTACCAGTAATCGATTTCTACCAATTCCTAAATTCATAACCTCTCTCACACACTCATGACACCCAGTGCCGAAGTAGTGTCACTGTCAAAGTCAGTTCCGGTGCCTCATGTGACATGTCAATAGGTATGTCATAATGGTTTTTTTTGTAATATTTTGGCATGGCTTCAGAGGCCTTTGTGCCATATCTTTATTTTAAAAGTATCTAAAGTTTTTCATTTTATAACTATCTTTTATCACTTTAAATCTTTCTGATTATATCGTCATATCCACAGAGTAAATACATCAGTTCAGGAGATTAATTGTCGATAGTGTGGTTTTTTACTGTTAGAAAAGAGCACAAAATCAAACATAAATATCCGTTATCTCTAATTAGTTATAGTTGATTTGCTTAAAGCATCTCTTCAAGTGAAAATATGTTAATGATCTGAATAAAAACTGATTTGAATGAATAAGAAGTGGATAATACAAATCCAATTTCTTGTCATAAACGATCTTTCACCAGGAGCTAGGTAAGCTAGAATAATTTAAGTACTAACTTAGAACAGATTTACATTAATTAACCATTAGGTAACTATGGCCAAAAAAGTATAAAGATAGCCTACATTCGATCATATTATCAAACCTACAATAAAAGTATGAAAGAATAGAAAGTACTTATACTAAATAAAAGTTTAGAGATAAAATAAATTTTGTGTGTTTTTTTTGGAACCAGCAAAATTGCTAGTTTTAGCTATCGTCCAGAAACACATGAGATATAAAATGCGCGCGCGTGTCACGCTCCAAATAATTTAATTAGGATCCCGTTCTGCTCAGCGGCGCGGCGGCGTCCTCTCACGTCTCTAAGAATATTATTAGACTACAATATTACCCGAAGAACTGTCTAAGAATAATTTAATAAATTATAATAAACAGTTATTGAATTTTAAAGTTTCAAGTAAGTATTATTTAATTAAAATATCACCTCTACAAATCAAATTTAAAAATTTTGCCGAGCTAGAAAATTGAATTTTTAATTTATAAGAATGTGCAGAGCAAGGTTATGCCAAAAAAATTTAACGCAGAAAGAATGAGTTTCATTATATTTCAAGCAATTTATTACAATTAAGTAGTACCTACCTATTTTATTTTAGTCTAGCGACCCGCTCGGGCTTCGCACGGGGCCATATTTTAACCAATTTACACAAAACCTTAACAAATTAAGTATTCACCTAAACCTTCCTATTGAATCATTCTGTCTTTTGGTTTGGCTTTTTGAGTTTATCGCGAAAAGACAGACAAACGAGGCGGGGGATTTTTATAATATCAGGCAAAAGAAATGACTTCGCTGTGAGCCAACCGCCAACTGTCGATTATTCATTACAGATATTCGAGGTGGATTATTATCTAGCTATCGACTAATTATTCCGTGAGGCGTCAAAGAATTTTTTACTAGATAATTGTACAGTACATCTCACTAAGTGATTTAAATTGCACTGGTAGCTCGCACACGCTACGATCCAAATAATTTTAATAAGCTTCATACATATGAGATATATAACCTATCTTTATTCGAGCCTTATTCGAGCCTGGTTCTTTTGTGACGACTGGCTGATTTTATTGATCTTCTAAAGACGCTTTTTTAAGGCGGATTGTCTATCTGCAACAGGAACGATTTTTAAGTAGAAGTTTTAGTACTCATTGATGTTCTTACTCCTATGAATTTGTTGCTTCAAAATATTTGTACTTACTTAACCTACAAGATAAAAAATCTAAAATAGTCGTACACACCAATGGCAACACTTTTCAAAATTACCATAGTTCAGGCTGGTGACGCGGGCCAGCAAAGACTACAATATAATATCGGAGATATTATATTGTAGTCTTTCCAGTAAGAATTACCTGCTTCTCTTCGAGCAACACGGAAATGTTGCTCGAAGCTGCTTCCTGATAATATTTTCTTACAACCTCTTAAACAAGCCGTTTACACCCACTGCGGTTGTAGACCTCCCTCAGTTGATGCCAATACTGCTAACCAACAAAATACAATGTACCTTCTATCTCTACATTACATCTCACAAATGTAAATACCTACATTCATATTTTTTTCCCATAGGGATAAGCGTAAACTATAGAACGCACTCGACAAACAATTCTTACATAAGTATATCTACTTTTGCTTCTACCACGTTCATACATCACATTGAAATAGGTATCTAGCTAATCGCAATACCAAAGTGTAGCTAAAAATCTTAATTTTACTTCACATTACGGATACTTATTTTATCTCAACGCAGTGTCTGCGCACAAAACTCACGTTACAATAGATCGCTACTGCTTTCCTCAATTATGATAATGCTTCGGTGAGGTGCGCCGGCGCACGCGACAGCGCGCCATTGGCTTTCCTAATTCCAAGGTTTAACGATGCTTGTCATCGTAAATTCGATGTTTATATCGATTAAAATTTCATGAGATTTGTCGTCTTTAAGTGTTAATAGGCGAGTAATAAGAAATATGAAGCGGTTTGCAAGTCACGAATATATTTGCTCTAATATCTCGATTTCTAATACCTCTACGTATAAGTAATTATGTTCCTATCGATGTCAAGATTGTAATGACAATTTTATATCTTGATGACTAAAATAAAAAGTTACGTTCATATTCTTGAGAAATTTCTTTTCCGCCATCACCGTCTTTTACCGATCAAGTCATAAACACAGGAATTATAAAAATATCTGATAGTTATCGTTAAGTAGTTTTCCTTTAAATTCTCGTAGTCTGTCTAGTTTAGTTTTCCATCAGTATCTACTAGGCTAAGATTAATTAAAGCAGATACTAGTTACGTACTTATTAATTATTCGGTGTAAGTATGACCATATGGTAACAAGTTATGGGAAGTAGCTGGTAGGTATGTGAGGTTTGCAAGCTTTCAGTACCTACTGCTTACAAAGTAAAATTTATATTATAAAATCTCTTTCGCCAACTAGTAACAAATACAAAATTAATATTTCATTTAAGTGATCTCTCCGCTTTCCAAACCTAGGAACATTTCTATGAATCATAAAACTCAAAATGAAAGCGCATAATGAAATAAAAATTGTGAACATTAAGCATTCTTAATTAAATCGCGCACATACCGAAATTGAGGCGTCTTCACGCTCTTCTTGGTTGGCCTACAATAATCAGGCAAATAAGTAGACCCCTGAAAATGTTCCAACTACCCCCGGATTCTTCACCTCATTGTCTGTTTTGAAGCGGCGAGGGAGGTCAAGTTAAAGTGGTGTTGTAATTACTGAGAAACGAGAACATTTTACAAGTTTAACGGGAGAGGTAGCAGTGATAATTGCCTGATGAAGACGTTTTGTATGTCCCGCTACGCTTTCGGTCATATTTATTGCTTATTTTTGTGGCTCGCAAATGAGACTGGGTGCATTGTTCGATGATGAACTGATTTTTTATGAAGTTTTTATCATTCATTATTAGTTATTACGTCTGCTAACTGTCAGGCTATTTGGCTGAATCACGCATTTGCAAAAAGATTAGTTACATAGGTACGTAAATAGTTGCGTTATTTAGATAGACATCGTTTGAAGTAGTTACCGAATAAACTCATGGGTAAACCACTGTATTTAATTACCTTTCGTGAAATGTAATTAACCCATCTATACTTAATAGATTTTAGGACTATTCAATCAGCATGTTCAATATGTGTGTATCAGAATCAGTATCTTTTTATTTTTAGCCATAGAAATATAATATTTCTTTTATCTGTGTTTTTAGCAGTAATAAAAGCCACAAAATAAAGAAAGTCTTGAATTACCCTTCCAACCTCCTGTCTTTTTTTCCTTTAAGTCTTTAGATTTTTAGTCTAGTTCCCGTTGTTTGATAGTAGTTGGTACAATGTTTCATAACACGTTGTGTTTTCCCAGGCCTGTGTATAACAATGGGTTATTATACCTCTGACATAGTCACTCACATAGGTCAGGAATTTGACGAAGAATCGACACAAGAAGATACTATACTCGTAACTACAGAATAAATAATAGCACCAATTTGGTGCAGAGCTTCAGGCTAACCCCACTGCTTAGCAAGTAGTACATTATTCCTTAAAGAATTTAGGAACTGAACTTCGACTCATTAGTCTAGTGGTCCTAAGCGCGACTACTACGCTTGAGGTCCTGGGTTCGATCCCCTGGTCGAGCAAAGTGTTATTGGGTTTTTCCATGAAATTCTCAGTAACAGGTCGGTGTCTGGATTTGTGCCCGCTTAATGGGAATAGGTCGCCTGTTACATGGGACCTAAACACACTGCCGAAATGTGGGTGTACATTAGTACACCTCTGCTTAACCCTTCGGGAAATACAGGCGTGATGGTATGTTGGAATTCAGGAAAAAACAGCTTACTATTCTTCTTATTATGTATTTCTTTCTCAAGGCGGAAGACAGGTTGTATTGAGAATCTTTGAACAAGGTAGGTGCGGATGATTGCCAATTACAGACAGCTGCTGACACACAAATGATATCCCGTGGAACGTTCTCGATGGAAACAATAACAGATTGCGTAATTAATGCCTTTCTCTTTGTTATTGTTCCGGGCTGATACTCTTGCGTCTTATTGTTGACATTTGCATGATTATGGCGAATTAAATATAATATAATGTCGTTGTAAGACTGGAAAGATTAATCAAAAGCCACCCATCTCTAGGGCAATCAAATGCAAAAAATTTTAACATGTTAAATACATGTGAACGGGCATTCCCATAATTAACGATACTACGATTCAATTTCGGTGGAATTTTTCATGAACAACGAAACTAAAATAGTTTCTGACAATTAGTTGCCTATAAAATATTTTTTAGTTACAGCGTGTAGTTCGGATTTGTGTCAAGCCGGTAATCCCTATTACTTATACCATATATCATTCAATACAGTTCTGCGTGAGGTAAAAGGCACTTTATATGGAAAGTAGTTAAGGGTATTTCTAGCACATCCTATTGAGAAAGGCATGGTTACACAAAATCCATTTGCATGCAATTCTGATTATTATCTGCCGAGAAAGGTGAAGCTACGAAATGACGGCAAAATTAAATGTCACAATCGTTTTCTGCAATAATCCTCGACCTCCCAACTTTTACCTCACAACCGGTAATTGCAAAATACTGATGTAGCACTGCTGAGGATTTGCTTCAGCTCTTAGTTCCAAGTTTAGGTAACTGAGAAAACCAAAAAATAAGAAGATTTTGCCAGCTGTTAAAACTAATATTATGGTTTTTTATGGGAACCATTGCAACTTTGTACGACCTACTTGATCGGGCTACCAATTATCCGTAGCTAATACGATTGATACTGAATTTAAAAAGGCAATAATAGTTTGTCACCTCCTTAATCACCGGCCTCGTTCCAAGGATCCCCAGCTGGCACAGCTTATCAGCAGCATCTGAGCCGCGTGCAATCTGGCCATCTTTCCGCTCAGCCACGTGGCGATGGTATCGTACGCGTTAAATTAACGCACTGCATTAGAAATCTACGGATCAGATGCGGATATTTGAATAATTTGTCCGTAAATAAAATTTATTAGGTACTAATTTAGTTTTACGGAGCTGAGCAAGTAGGCTAGGAGCAGCAAGCACGGCGGCAGATTATAAGAATCAAATGGACTCAGTTTCACCAGATTATAGTAAATTATTCCGCAGAATTTCTATACAGCAATGTCGGTTAGCTGTAGATCGGGCTCTGTGGCGTTCACTAGGAGAGGCCTATGTCCAACAGTGGACGAGTATGGGCTGAAAATGATGATGATGATGAATGTCGGTAAGCAGCGATAAGCAAGTTAGAGAGACACTGACTTCATTTTCCTTATATTAACTACTATGATCTGTCTTTCTGTGTCTGCTACTAAGTACATCTGCTAATGAGCACACGGCGTGTTTTTAAAAAGCACCATTTATTCGGATTTAGAAAAAAAGTGTGATTATTTTTCAAATCTGAAGACGGTCGATGACGTGACCATAGACCATGAACGCGACGATTGATGGCCGATCGTTGCGGATTTATCGCTAAGTAAGTATGTATCTCAGGAATTTGCAGTAATGTACATGGCATTGCCGACTTCGCCGAGGAATCTGTACGGACGCGGAGCTATTTTTTAGGATTACTAACGACTTCCGGCAGTACATAGTATGTATATGACATTAAACGCACATAAAAACTTCAGCAGCTTGTTCTGAAAGGAACACGATAAACCGTCATCTTCATCTGCCAGTGATATCTATGCTTAGATTGGGTTATATTCTATCAATTTGGGTTGCATTTGTGGTTTTTGATGGTAGGCGGGCATTTATATTCCATTTTTCGTCAGTTTTCGTGCAAAATAAGGTCCTGGAATCAAAATAGAAAGTACAAAGCTAGAAGCTTCTATTCTTATACCAGGACTTCATTTCGCCAAAAATTGGCCACCAAAATTGTCAAAAAATGTACTTTGTTGATATTCACCCATTTATCCTAAAAAACCGCACATCCTCAACATCAAATTGACCGAACCAAAATAACCAAAGCTGCTAATCGCAATATTCTTCCATATGTTTCCACATAACATAGTGGTACGCAAATTGCATGGGGCGTTTGACGTCAGTCATAAATCTGCACGCTCCATCAACTCCGTGCCCGTAGTGATGTCCGATCTGCTTCAATGGTCTTCTAATGGTTTGTTATAGAGGAATACATTAAGTTTTTCTAAAGTACTACAAGTTACGGTGTCCCGGCTTCCGTCTAGGTGTGACAATTTGCTAGATGTTGTTTCTGAAAAGGAGAAAATTAGTATCTAGATAATATTTATGTTCTAATCAAATTGAGATATAAAAATGAGGAAGGCTTCTGTCTTTGCTTGTTTAGTAGTTCAGAAACAAAAGACAAACTATGCCGCTCATTTAGTCAGTCCAGAAATGTCTGAACCCTAAACTCTTTGCCAACAATAATTTCAAACACATTATACAATCTATGTATCTTCCTCATTACCACTTAGGTACAGTTAAGTTTAAACAGACAGATCTCGTTTCTTAGACCACAGCAAGCGTCAAAAAGCAGTTTCTAATAAGTATGAGCCGTAATTATCTACAAAGTTTCTGTCTAAACGTCAGATATTTGCGGTCATTACCGCTACGCAACCGCTACTGGCTCACAGCTACTAACAGGACCTCCAGTTAGCTCTTAGGACACAGTTTCGCTTGACTGGAAATGGCTTTAAGTTATTATGTAGTAAATATTGAGTAAGTACTTATGTTAGGCAAATGTTTAAGTTATAATAACATTGCTTTACGCGACTTTAAGGAGTCTTCCTTGTTAGTTAAGAAGAGTTCACATGATTTATTTGGTATCGTCAGCGCATTTCATGGCGATGAGCTATAGGTAGCTTAATAGGACCTAGTAGGTGCTGCCAGACCTAACCGTCATGAGGTTCGTAAATTACCTACGTGCTACGAGTGCTGTTGACTTAGGGCTCCCACACAAAACTGCGAATTCGCGTCGCATTGCAAAAATCAGGTTCCGATGCGTCCGGCGAGCCTTCGATACTTCGATGACGTTGATATTTTAGGAAAATGTTGATACTGTGTTGATCTATCTTACGTATTCCGTCGCGAGGATAAACATGTAAACATGTCATGTTCTAGGATAATTTAATTTTAGGGTGGTTAACTGCATGCTTATGCATTTTATATAAACTGAAGACTAAAAAAATACATTTAAACAACAAGGGTCCACATCATTTACTATTCCTGGAGTAAGGGTTCCTTCTTAATATTTTATATTTACTTGCGGCTTATGGCTTTAGGCAGATCGGAGCAGCTTCAAGACTCCCCAATTTGTCGTATTTTACTTATTTACAACGGTTTTTCCCCGATTGTCTCTGGCTCTGATGATACATAGCAAGCCATCAAAAAGTCGTAAAAATTCCTAGAATACAATAACTTATTCAAATGCGGTTCCACGGAGGTGTGGTTTGGGTTAGGCACTGGGTATTATCTGTGTCTAGCGGGCTAGACCTAGGAGTGCCGTCGCTAACCGGCTTACTATACGAGATAGAAGCAGTGAATGTGCTCGTCACAGTCCGGTACAAGGCATAGACAACAGGCAGAGATTTTTTTGTTATTTAGTTCATACTAAGCAGCTGTTAGCAGTAAACAAATGCAAATAATTATTAGCACTGACAACTTTCCACCAACTGAGGTACAGCGTTTAAAGAGCCAAGAGAACTTTGCTAACTTAGCCATTGTTAAAAACGGTCTAAAGATTGCTTGAGCAAAATAATAGGTAGGTAGGAAATATCTAGAAGACTGGCCGACGCCTCTCCTGATCAGGGGGCTGGCTCCTAGGGGAGCGTATAAGCATTGCCATTCAACGTGGCAATGCTGCCAGTCTTTTCTGGGCACGATGCCAGACGACAGCGATGCCGAGGAGTACTTTGACGCCTAGTCGCGCCCACTGTTTTTGTTTTTGTTTATGTAAAATATGTAAATACTGTAAATGTATTTTAATTCTTAACGTTACTTATATAGATTTAACAATTATTTATGCTATTTACTATATAAAGTCTCGTTATAGATCCACACTGTCCGGTCCAATCCCCAAAGACCGGTCGCCTTTTCAAGGTTACCCAGGTGAAGGAGAATCTAGTTACAATAGGTCTGTCACTTTTTTTTCAATTTAGGTTGTTTATAAGTAAATATAGATTGACTTTTGTCTGAAGACATGCAATTTGATACATTTCCTAGGTCTGTCAGTTTAGAACTTAAAAAATAGTTAGAAAATAAATAAATAATTTAAAAAAAATGTATTGCATCGCAACTTTTTACAGGCTAGTAGTACCTATAATTTAGTCTCCATTAACCTAATTTCCATCCGTGTGACCATTTGTAGGTGTGACCCCTGAGATCAAATAATATTTAAGCAAAAAGGATGGGAACGTTATTCTGAACTACCTACCTAATCGCAGATTATTTTGTAAAACTATTTATATAGGTAGGTATACTTTCAAAAACCGTTAATAGCTTGATTAATATACGAGACTTCTCTGCTTTATTTATGAGTAATATCATTAGAACCAAAATAGAAAATTAGAGACTACGATATTATTTATTCGTAGATTAGAGATGAGACTTTTTGAACTTTCACGGGCAAAAATCTCAGTGGCAAAGCTCTCTGACTATTGGCTAATAAATGCCGCACTGACTCTTACTGGATTCTTATTGGACCAAATTGTAACGGGTCTTCCGCAGCTGCCTTCGCTCGCGTCACCGGGCCCGCACGCAAAGCGCCATCTTCAAACCGGTCAGTCCGCCGCGATCCACCGTGGGGGTAACGTCGTTGTTCCAACATTACACACGTAATTTATCTACACCGGACCAAACCGTACCGGTATACTAGAATTAATTTAAAAATAACAATTATTGTAAAAAATAAGTGTCAAGTTAATTGATGAAGTGCTAGACTGAATCCGCTATTCGCGAATAAGTGCATCCTGTGATTTGATCTCGCGATCTTCGTTGCTGCATTTCTTTTGTGGTGTGAGTTTGCTGAAGTGTAAAAAGGTAAGTTTTTATGTTATTATCGGTAGAATGTGCCGGTCGGGTGGCCGGGTTGGCGCGTTGCCGCTGGGGGAGCTTGCGACTCCCGCGAATCGATTGTCCCGTGATGGGATGGGTTGTATAGCTACGTATAGGGACCGGGAGCTCTAGGGCTGCACACCCTCGCTCACTCGTGCCCGCCACTCGCCGTATTGTCGTTTCACTTTGTGATCTTGAACTAGCTAGACAGTGCGCGCCGGTTTTGTTAGTACAACATGAATTATTTATAAACATACTACCTATACATACACCGCTGTTGTTTTTTCAGCTGCTCTTAGCTCAGGTAGCTGGTTTACCTGGTAATCGACGTGGTTTTACTCCAACGAAACCGTAGCCGGTTAACCGTAGGTGGTTTAACCAAACCGTATTCCTACCTACCTATTTGATGATGAGTGATTCATGCTACCCTCATTTCACATCTATTTTATTTAAAACTGACGATGATGATGATTACATTGTTAAAATAAAAGCATCTATATATGTAAGTACATGCTTACTTACTTAAAAAATTCGGTACCTTCATCGTGTTACCAAGTTACTTACAGTTTGCCAAATAAGTAAGTACGTTAGTGGTCAACCAGGAAAAAATTTCCAGGAAGGAAAAACTTACATAAATGCCTAGGTAGGCAGATGTATGGGTTCCTACTTCCTGTACTTCCACACACAGTTTGCTGGTACATAGATAGTTACCTTCCCAAACTCCAAGCTACTACTGAGAATAGGAATACAATAACACTGCTCGACCAGGGAATCGAACCCAAGACCCTAGCATAGCAGTTGCGTTTAGGATCACTAGCCTACCTACTTAGTTAGATATTTAATAATATTTAGATTGAGAATCCCTGCTATAGGTAGCTACCTATTTCAAAGATAAAATCGACCAGCCCTTTTTGTTTTGGGATCAACAGAGTAAAAAACCGGCCAAGTGCGAGTCGGACTCTCGCAAGAAGGGTTCCGTACCATTATTAAAGATAATGGTACGGAACCCTTCTTGCGAGAGTCAAAAAACGGCAAAAATTCATGTCGCTTGTATGGCAACAGAAATACATCATCTGTGAAATTTTCAACTGTCTAACTATCACGGTTCATGACATACATCCTGGTGACAGACGGACAGCGGAGTCTTAGTAGGTAATAGGGTCCCATTTTTACCCTTTGGGTACGGAACTCTAAAAATGGAGCATAACAAGTCAAGGTAAGGTCATTGCACCCAAGCAAGCTATCAAGTTCACGGCTGTCACGAATGCCTTCCTAAACCTACCTACTATGATATCAACTCCTTGGCTAAGAAAGCTCCTAAAAAATAGTGTATTGGCTCTCATTTCTTCATTAGAGTTCCTGAGTTCGATTAACAGGTCGAGCAGTATTCCTGGTTAACAGTGGGTGTACAGTGGGTTATAGCTGTTATCTGACCCACCCTAGATGGGCCGGTGGGGTCTAAGTCAGGTAACAGCTATAACCCACTGTACACCTGTACGTACACCTCTGCCTTACCCTTCGGAGAATATAAGCGTGATAGTATGTTTATTGTGTTGAAGTTAGGCTATACAGCATACAATAATGTTTCCTTAGACAATACCTACATGAAGACACAATGTAACTCACAAAATATTTAAAAACCATCCAATAATAACACCAACTAAATTACATAAAAGGCATATAAATATAATTTCCTGGAGGCTTTGAGGCATTATCCGATTCTTGAATGAAAAGTATGCAAAACTGAAATACGTCCCTATATAAACTGAAAAAGAACTCGTGCCTGAAATAATGTAAATAAACTCGTGAACTCGTTTGAAAAAAAAAACACATAATTATTATAATGTCACTTTGAAGTAAAAGTAAATTATAAATGACACAGAATAATGAGTTTAATAACCGCTCAATCGATGAATTATTAATATAATGTTCTACAAGTCTGTGGTTTATGTTCCTTTTATAGGTACTTTCAATTTTGAATTATTCATAATAATGAATGCGACGATCGTTATAAATGCCGTGTTTGCTGTTTTCATTAGGATCTCTAGGTGGTCTGATTGTCATGGCCACGAATATACAGTGAGCGACTGCAAGTGCGGTTTGTAGTCGCTAGGGGACATATACAGTGCCGCCTTCAGACGTGTCAGATGATCCTTGAAAATTTACCAGAAGGATCTGTAGGTGTATCCAGTTTGGTTATGATAACCAAACTGAATACAGAAGCAATTTTTCAAGATAAAATTTTTGGTCCTTATCTCCGCAGACACGTTGCTCACAGTGAGTTTCAAGTACCAACTAATAAGTTATGTGAGATTGAAATTTTATGCATCAGAGAAGATCAGCGTGAACACTACCTGTGTACGATACTATATACGACAAAATACGACACATCTCTATTATTACTCACGTCTATATTATTACTATATGGATCGATAAATTCTGAAACGACTGAAAAACGATTTTAATAATTCTTACACCATTAGAAAGCTACATTATTCGAGAAACGTAGGCTATTTATCATCCCACGGGATACCCAGGATCCTACGGGGCTGAAGCGTCAGGCAACTTGCTCTCTATTTAATTCTGACTGCCATAAATAAAAAAATCTGCTTAGTTTATTGATTTATAAATATATCAATAGTTCAGTTCCATTTTTGCGTCCAAAGCATGAAACTATGTTATCGTCATTTAAAAAATATTTTAAAAAAGGTTTTTGTATGATGAGGTGTATTTCTTCTTTACATGCAACACCAAGATGCGGCTCTTAAATATTTTTATATCTTATCCATTCACCAACATTCTCCAACGCAATCTAGGCACTCACTAAGTAATCGAAATTGCCAACTCCAAAGATTCTAATGACCACTTATTACAGAAACGCAACATTTCCGTTGACGTGACTACAATAAGCAACAAAGATGCTACATTTTTATTAAATTACCGTTGCGTGTACACAAATTATTTGTACGGACACGAAATGGCTCAAATGATTAATAAATGGCCAGAGAAATTGAGCTCAGATCTAGCTTGCCTGTGTGATTTACGGGTGTCTTGCGCACGCGCAGAAACAGAGCGCGGCAAGGCGCATGTCCTCCTGCTTCGTATCAAGTGTCCATCTGACTTGTTCACACCTCATTAACATTGCGTGTCGTTTTACAGTTGATGACGATTAAAAATAGTTTTCATGTTTAGATCGAAACAATAAGTGATGACAAATGTGTGATGACGGTTCCAATTAATTAGAAACAGCAATTACTGGTAAATGTAGCTGTTTGATACAAAATGTTAGTTCACGCGATTATATTAATTAAAAAATCAAGTCGTCCGAAGCGACAAGCGTGTTGTGTGAAGACAGTCACATTTAATAACTGTTTTGCTTCTTCTAAAGTACCTCTATGGAAGATGCAGACTCAACGAGTTAATATTTGATGCAACTTGAACTCTACATGGAGTCGTATTGCATTTGTGAACCCGTTGCAGCCACGTCTGGGTTGAATCAATATAATACGAAGTTAAGTCTAGACGGCATATATTTATTTATACAAGTTCCGTTTGGCGACGTGTTCCCGTTGTTATCAATAAAAATGCAAAACGATTCAGTTTTTTGTAATGAAATTGGAGAATTTAGTTTAATGCTTGTAATACAGCTACAGTTTAATATTTCATTGGTTCGTTATAAGATTAAGATTCGTTGGTATGTTAATCTTGTATAATGTAATACAAGTATATTATTCCTTGATTAAGTTTGCAGTATACCGTCGCGGAATCGGAAGTGAGAATGAACGGAAATCTCGCGACCGCCACTTGTGCTCATTAAAAATGTGCTTTGTAATGAGACGACTCATCACTTTAACTTCATTATTTGCCAGGTGAAAGTCACGTAACAGTTAAATATATATATTTTTATATTAAAAGAATGCGTTCGTACATCATTGCTATACTTTCCCAAATCCGCGATAGACACGGCATCGCGCAGACTTTCCAACGGGCGTCGATGTTATCTGTTTCATAAAAATGAGGCTCATTTAGCTCGAGCAACAGATATGTGGCCATTTCAGTAATTAAGTGCGCTTTGGTTTAATTATTCTGTAACGCGGACACCGGAACGTGTATCCGAACGTAGCCGGCAGCTTGGCGTTGTTAATTCCAAATTCAGAATTTTTTAAACGCGTTTAACAATCTCGTGTGAATGGCCTGTGTTACATAAGTTTCGCGATAAATCAATTTCATCTTTAATCCGAAAAAAATCCTTACGAAAAGTACCTAATTCAACTACAAATCTGGGACAATTCGCCAGGCGATTACCGATATTTCTTGCGAAACTTATATGTAACCGTACAAGCTAGGCCAATAAACGCGTTTTATTGATATATCAAGTTATCTTGAAGGAATCCTAGTTATTATTTAACGCAAAGATGCTACGACTTTTAGTAATCACTCTTATATTTGAAGTATCGACGTTTGACCGATATGCTGCTAAATTGCTTATATTCAACTAGCAAGAACTAACAATAAATGATCTCTGCAAAATTCTTTGAAATGAGTTAAGTATTGAGGGACTTGGTATAGATCTGATCCTAAATCCTTGTTCCAAAAAGGGTTCCAGCAGTGAGGCAGTAATGTTTGAATTATAACATTAATCTCAAAGATTTCTCATCGCGACCGACATATCGCTATCTATCGATAGCTTATCGCCATTCGCCAGTATCGGTCGATCTATTACTTCGGTTATTAGCTCTCGAGAGGCTTTCACAGCGTCACGTTTGAATATTTATAATGTTATCAACCGATGGATAGTGTCAACAATGTGTTAGCTTATCTTGGATTTTGGGAATTTTGTTGCGGTGTGGTCGGCGTGGGCACCTAATGGTTTTATTTATTACAGTTCTAGAAATACTTTTCTGTTTGTGTAATGGCAAATACTCGAAGGGAGAACAATAACGAAAACCAATCAAAACTATATAACCTTATCCCCTAAAATCTTTCGATTCTTTAGATTCTACGAACAAACTTGACATGTTATTTTCTAAGAAAGTAGATACACTTTTTAATAACCAATATTATTATTACGGTGCTGGCGAGTGTTAATATCATTGTTTCACATTATATTTTTTAATGAGGACACATTTGGGCGCCGAATTTCCTCTGCTCATTAGTAAGCGAATGTTAAAACATGTCATAAAATGGACCTAGCGCATGAACAGGCGACAATGCCCGCGATTACAGCCAGACATCCGTCCATTGTTGTCACATCACTTGTGTATGCGAGGCTGTATACGTGATGACAAGGCCCGTGCCCAGGACTATGTGAAAATTGTAGGCAGATTCATAAAGACCACGCGTTCATAAGGACCAAAAATTTGTTTTGGTCCTTACGGGACAAATTATAGAATATATTAGTCAGTAGTAGTATTCATGGGACGTCGTTGCTCTTATTATCACAGATTAGTTAAAAATTACTACGTAAGTAGTGTTCTAATTCAGACTTATACAAAAAATATCCAGTTTTTCTTGCCATATGTAATTGGCAAGACAAAAGGATAGCCTGAATTGATGCACAGATCCTCAGCTTACCGACTGCACCAGCTTCTGATCCGTGTAAAGTTACGAACCACTGTCTAAAAGTTATTTAACCCACATAATTAAGCAATCAATCAGGTAATTATAAAAAATCTGCGTCAATAGTACAACAACATAATCATCGCTAAGATACGAAATTATAATGTCGTCATCTCCGACGGATGTGATCACTTATGTTAATATAGAAATTAGGATTATGATAATGTCTCATAATCCTTTTAAAGCGATTACCGAGCTATTTATATCGTATACTTTTGCAGATAACATATTGGCGGCGTTATTACAATAAGATATTTAATTAATTAAATTTTACATTAATTAATTAATTTTATGTAGCGTAACTTTTACAGAAAAGTATTAATTTAATGAAATTATAGTATGCTAGAAAGTTAATTTATTAACATTGGCGTGAAAGCTTTAAGTTTATATTGCCAATTTGCCACTTACCCTGACGCATCTAATGAATTCTTACGTTCTTCGATGTGTGTAATAATCAATCAAAAACTAATTTCGATGTCCATTTGTTACATATCCTTAGAAACTACCCTCGCCACAATATCGTTAGTCCTACACTTGACTACATTACCAATAGAATTACTCCTGGCTCTTATGGGAGTAGCAAGAGAGACTGAACCTATCTACTTTGAAAGATCCTGGCACATCTTTTTCAACTTTTTGAACCTCATCATGCGGGCTAGTTGGGTCCTTAGCTTGAAATGTCGCCTTTTTTGAAGATATCTGCGATCTTCCAATTCCAACTCTTCCATCCATACTCGCCTCGTAAGTTCTATAATCCTATAACCAGTGTAACATCGAAGATAATAATATAGTGTTTGTAATAAAATTATCTATGTAAATTTTGAAAGTAGACTTGCAAAGATAATTTTTAAAACTCGAATGTATAAGCAAATCAAGTAACAGTAAGATCCATTTTAACGAAGATCGTGACTGTCGGTACTGATACCAGAAAAATACTTACTGGCTCAGAAATAGAGGCTATATTGGTAAGGCAACTGTGTGTTGTATGCTTAGTTGTTTACTCAAGTGAGACGCGTCGCCATCGCAATCGTGTTGTGCATACGTTTTACTATAGTATCTTCCCGCTTAGTCACCAATGAAGTGTTTAAAATCATTTTAATTAATGCATTTGGAATATACTGATATGTATTGAAACAATTGGAAGTGTAACAGACGCTGTTGTAATTGGATTTCCTTGTTTATACTTAATTAAAGATTCTTAAACAGTTACCATTCTCATTACTGTTTGAGAAAACAAATGACTCCAACTATATCACAGTCTTCTTCATTATTTAAATAATAATTATACCATTAAAAAAACGCCATAGGACTTGTTTATTATTTAACAAAAAGTCTTTGCCTTTTTTACCAAAACTCATCACGAAACATTCTGACAGTGTAAACGAGAATCGTGACGAATCCGCAGTTGGCGGAGTTAAAATCGATCCACTACAACAATAAAACTTTATCTGGATAATCGCAATAGAATGTCTTAAAAAGTAAAACAAAGCGATACGGCTGGCAACACTGATTGGTGCAGTGGAGTTTAATTTTAGCACAGACGATGGCCATGTATTGTGTGGTTTTCCTTTTACAGATGCCAGCTTGTACGCCTTGTATGTTTATTTAATATAACAACTTAGTGCTTTAGAATGTACCTAGATAATTTGGTCCTTCTATCCTAAGTATGTATTTAATTGGTTATTAGACCTTATTTATTTTTAGGTTTATTTTGACCTTATGTCACCTTACACAATTTTTTTAAACATTTTTTAGCATTTAAGTTCTGTTTATTACCTTTTTATATTGCCATTTTGTTTCAGAACAAGACCTCCAAAAAGTAACAGTTAAATTACATGTCATTGAAATGTTCTCTGGCTAACCATATGGCCTTAAGAAAAAATAAAACACAAAACACTTGTGTCGCCCTAATCTCCCATCTTAGTATGTTCACAATACTGCGTATGAATGCCTTCATTGTGATGCATAACTCGCCTGTGGGACGGGATGGAACAGAACATGTTTTTTTAATGTTCGACAAAAAAAAAACAATCTTTTGTCGCCAGCGGTTGTATTTGATATTTTTTTTTTAGTTTTTCTTTAGCTGTAATGCTTTTTAGCACCAATAAATAAAATATATCAGCTGTAAAACACAAATTCTCCTTGTGCGGAAAGTATCAATTTGAAAAAAAAAAAAGTTCTGGCCCACAAAAAATGTTCCAACCTACATGATCTCCACATTTCTTTAACAGCCTGTAGTGATATCGTGATGAGAATCTTGACAAAGCAAATAAACTTTGATAGAGCGCAACAAGCGGCTAATGAACCATTGTAGCCCACCACTACCATAAATTATGTCATTTTATGTTTCATAGATACAGTTTACGACCTTCGTGACGGTTGCCCTGATGTTGATAATCGCCACGGAACAGGGCAGTAATTTAAAAACGCTCTCTTTTCGTAAAATATTCTTCCATATTTTCAATAAAAAGTGAAAGTCTCGTTGGCAGTTTAACATAAAGTAGGAATTAATTCGATGTAGAGTATTTTAATTTATTTTGATAGATTTTAATGAAGTTTTAGAAATTAGATTACGGTTTTGTTTATAACTTCGTTTTTTAAGCCTTTAACTCATTGACTTTCTTTGACTCAAGATGTAAATATGTACCTACTTACTTAAAACCTACTAATTTCTCAAAATGTTATTCAAACATTAATTTAAGTAATATATTCTTATAATAACATCCAAAAATAATACAAGATTATCCATTTCGAAATAGAGTCTGCTTCCATCCAAATATGTCTGGATAGTAAACGCGTGGCGTCGCGAGACACCATTTTGGTCGCGTTGCGTCCGATGTCAAGGTCACGGGCGCATGCGTGCAGTGCCGCGTCGCCGTCGTCGGTATGCCTGTATCGAATATTTTATTTTTACATTCCGAATGCAACTGCCTGCACTTTGGCAACTATATCCTTCTTATGTCCCTATAGATTTGATTTGCCAACTTAAGTCATGTGCCTGTCTCATGTGGTAGTTAGGTATATTGTATATTTTTATTTCTAATACTATTGAGTGTGCTTGCAAAAACGTGTGTTTGTTTACCACATGATTGAAACGTTAGTCATAATTCAAAAAAATAGGATATTAATATCTGCGTAGGTGCTATAGGGCGGGTATCTTATAAAAACTCCCTATAGTTTGAGTTAACCGAACTGTCGCCTTAATATCTATAAAATCTGGAATGTTGAAGAAAACCGTCGAGTCTACAAAAGCAATTAAAAATACAACTTGGAAAACACTTTATTATTTTTCAAGCATATTATCGTAAAACTGGTAATGCTCTATACCGGCCGATAGCCGAACAGTTGTGATCGTCAAACAAGCCATTAATCTCTTTTATAACTAACTTGTATCTATCCTAACTAGGCGGCCGCGACCGTTACGATGAGACAAAATTAAATGTCAGATTCTCGATCCGGAATAGAATGCATCTAAGGAATGCGTGGATTAAATATTTGACATTAATCTAAAAGTATTAAACCAGTTGGAAAGTGGAAATTAGAAACAGATGTTTTTCATCTAAATTGAAACTGGTGGCATACATTATGTATCTATTTGTCATTATATCATTCCATACCTTACTAAGTTACTCCAAGAATCTTCCTCATCATTCCTAATATTTGGTCCTATTAATCTTATAAAGTTAAAAGGACCAAAAAATCATGGCGTCTGTCATCAGCCTATACCTAAGATAATTTAATTTGTCGACACACGCCGGGAACATTTAAGTTTAACGTCAATTAGACAACGGTCCTGGCTGTCTTTTTTCAACAATCGTTTTTTTAGACATCATTTGTTTAACGATGCTTAGCAGAGATTTTTAAAAGAACTCTACTAATCTTTTGAATTGAGAAATGACTGCCTTAGTGTAAAGTGAGTAACGTCTTTTATTGTTTAGTATAAAAATATTGTTTGTGTATGATTCTTATAGCACTTCTTTGATAAAAAAAATGCCCATATTATAATAATATAATATTTTGCCAATAGGTAGGAAATTTTATAGATATATACAGATGAGAATGCTGCCTCGATGCTTATCTAAAGTATTAATAGGTACTTAAGTAATTGTTTTTTGTTTTACACAATTTACCTTACAGCCTACTCTAATAATTAATCCAGAATTATGATTTGCGAGATTAGGTACCGCGTTATTTTTTGTTTCTCTGTGTAACAAGCGAGACGGCATCTGCTGTCACGCGCCGCTTGCTCTACGCCCGTTGCTGGTCACTTGTCGGGGTTTTGGTCTGCTCTTTGTAATGGTCAGCATTAGTCATGTTCTGTTATTCCGAAAAAATAAATTGCTTTTATTTTGCTCATTCTTTTTAGGTCTAGTAACGAAAAAGAGCGTCTTTATAGAAGAAGAACTAAAAGAACGGTAAATACTTATTAGGTGCTTACTTAGGTGTAAAATAATATATTAAAACTTCAGGACGGTGGCTTAGATTCCTCAATTGCCATTATTCGCTTCGCTAACACTTGCCATTACCGATAAGTATCAGATATCTAACCTAAAAATAGTGTTCAAAGTGCATCTTATTCTCAATTCATCCGTTACGAGTGTACCAAACCGGGTCGTCGAACCGTGCTAACGGCGCTTCACATTCGCGTGATCGCCTTCACACTACACGCAAAGGGACAACACTACACAAAGCCATACACATACCTCTCTAACAAGTTAATTGTAAAATACATGGGCGTGTATAATGGAATGGCGCTAATTTTTAGGCAGTTTTTCGTGATTCGCGTCATGAGCACAATTATTATGTGTTAGATCACGCACAATCCTATCGCCTTGTTCTGCTAGAGATTTAGCAGTCGAAGAGCGGACAGATATACCGAAAACACTAAAAGATGAGTCAGCAGGTAAAATTTAAATGAGACCAACAGAACGGGGAAATTCAGAAATGGCTCAAATGAATTTCAAAGAAATTAAATTTTACTGCATCAACATTTGTTAAGTTCGGAAGTATGCCAATGATGACAACCAATTTTCTTTACAAATAAGAACTAGTTTTGAAAGACGAATAATGAGTTCGAAAGTAGGTTAGAGATGCAAACATGATTCACATAACAGTTAAATTTGGAATACAAAGAGTACCGACTTTCACTGTTATTCTTTGAAGCACTAAGAAATGAATGACAGAGATTTTGGGTTCCATTGATAATATTCGAAAACTTTTAATAAGACCCTAGCAGAAATTGTAATACACAATCAATATCTAAGTATTCTTAATATAATAGTTATATAATGTAATATACTACCAGTTGAGATGAAATTAAAAATGGCAATGATTCTAGAACATAATATAAATACATATAAAAAAGAACGACAATATAACTACCCAACTCGGATGTCGAAAGAAAAAAAGTTGTATGTACCAAGGGTCAATAACTATTATGGTAAGCGTACGAGAAGATGGACATTACCGACGTTCATCAATGAGTTACCAAAAGAGGTCCTGTATAATACTAAAGACAAAAAGAAAACACTCTTAAAAAAAGTGTTACGGAAACATTAATTGTCAATTTGTCCGTAGTTGACACTGGTACTGATTCTGTTGTTCAAACTAAGATAGTGTAACGCAAACTAGTGACATGCAAGAGAATCAGCACCAATGTCAGCTAAATACCTATTCCTATGTGATGTTTATTCTTAGTCTAAATTATAGTTCTTAAGCACCTATTTAAGCATACTTTACGCAAATCCACGAGGACTTACTGCCGACAAACTGCTCTGCAGTTTGGCAGATGCAAATGTTAGAAAATATTGTAAACTGTTTTAATTCAATAAAAAAAAAAATATGTACTACATTATTTGTGAAACTGAAACCAATATCTCAAAACTTTCGCGACGTCTGGCTTAAATCAGTTGTATTCCACATTATGGTAGTAGTTTCCTTGCCTTGCTTATTATATTGTTGTTGATCGAATGCCACCAGCGGTGTGTTGTACACAGTCTGACGTTATCTTGACATGGGTCTTCCGTTCCGCGCCGTGTTCCTTGGGTCCGCTCTATTATATTCGGGGCTATACACTGTAGTTCTGATGTGAATCTTCTCCTGACAGTTTCCAATAATGCTATGAAAATAACCGTATGAATATCAACATCAGATTTATAACAAAATGTATAGGTAGATACGATTCGAATAAAAAATGGACGCTTTCAGAACTGGCTGATCTGATATATATATACATTAGCATTTACAGTGAGGCAAGAAAGGTGATTCCTTTTGCTAAGTAGTGGTACCACATAGGTTAGATAAAAAAATACGTAATATTATATGGTAATGCAGAAAAAAGTGTTGTGACATAAGTCATACCGATAACACATAAGTTATTATGGCATATAGTTTTATCCACATAATGTAATGCAAAGAAACAAAAAATCCTCAGTGACACTGAGCTGGCACTTGACATCACGCTCTTTACTTTTTCGAACAAGAGGTGAATAACTGTAACACATGTTACGGTGCAGTTGAAATGTTGTTTTGGTTGTAAACAAAAAGTAGGTTCCAAGAAGATCTTTGAGACGTTAAGTGCTTTGTATGAATTCTTTTTTTTTTTTCGAAAATTTAATGTGGTACATGGAAATTGGGTGAACAAGTTACATATAGTGACGGGTTGTTTTAGGACAATAATAATTGAAGGTTAATTTTGTTTGCAAATGTCCATACATGTCAATGTTATGTCCAATTTCATTCGTTCTATTTTCGAATTCACCTTGTCTACTCAGAACTTCTACCCTCCCTACTCTTCCTTCGGTTTTCTCGGTTTTTTTTTTCTGAAATAATTGGCTGCAATACCAGTGTTACAATCTTAAAAAATGGACCCGTTAGATAGAAAAGCTCAGCAGGCGCCTTACCACAGACAATAAATGAACGGCATCTGCAAATACCGTATTTTCGGTACCGATAACACTCCGGTTCGACCGGCAGTAGTAAACGAGTTTGCTGATAAAATATAAGCTCCTCGGAATGTAAACTTGAATAATATATTCATGGCTACTTCATCTTAAAATAAAGATAATAAAAACAGTTGTCCTGGCAGTTAGAATATAAATAAAGCAGTGTTTTAATAAATATAATAGTTTTAATAATCTCTTTCTATTCAGATGTGGCTAAGTATCTAGCCCTAAGTACAGTGATTAATTCAAGAAATTATTTAAAAAATCTAGGTTATGAATTATCATCCTTATTTCATGATATGATAACTATAATGACCTATTATTCTGTCAAAAAGTTTTTATAGTCATAAAAAAGCTTTTCACTAAACAGGTTTCCAAACTGCAACTACGTTGTCGCGTCTTTTTGGTAAATGGTACCATAACTACCAGAGTGCACTTGCAAGAAAGTTAGCTTGAACTGGTCTTGGCCGAGGCAAAGGTAACGCGCCCACACAGCCTTACACTTTGTTTATTTATATTATGTTGATTTATATACTCGCTACAAGTTTACGCGGACGAAGACCTTTGAACCGAGCTTCGCGCTTGATTGATAAGCTTATTTATAAATCATGAATCATTTATTGACAAGCGCAGAGGTCGATAACATAAAATTTTTGCTAATCGAATGTTCCCGCTTTCTGAATACAACGTGGACATAACACAATCGATAACAATACGATTTTAAATCCCAGTGAGTATTTTGTTCTTTTAATGCAATTATAATCAATGTTGTATTAAAATATTTACGATTTATCCAATTGCATTTACCACTTACAAAGGATTACAATACCTCACTAATGAAGTTAGTAACTACACAAATTAAGCTTGTGCTCTTTATTTCGCTTAAAAAATGTGTCTTAAAAACTTTGACGCTTGACCAACATAATAATTTAAAAAAATAATCATGTAGGTTGTATATTTGTACACCAATTAAATCACAGTATTAATAAAACACAAATAACAGGTAAGTCAGCCTGTAATTACTAGTACCTAGATAAAGAAATACCTAAGTATATTTTAGCCATAATCCTCCTGCCGCCATATTTGCAAAAACGCGAGAGAAGGTCAACGAACCGCGGCGTCCAGCCCCCTGCAAAGCGTGCTAATTTATTCACGTGAGTATTATTAGGTCATCCGTATGTTAATTATTTACACAGTAATTTAGTTTAAACATAAAAATGCTTTTTATGTTATTAATAACGTAAAAAGAAGCACCATCCCCCAGATGTGAACTTTTACAAGAATCGGGAATAGTAAATGTTATATTTTTAAACTACATTACGTTAATGGTAATACCTACTCAATCATTTCATATCAGCGTAGGTCTGTAGTACAAAATTATACTATTTGTTTTACCTTATTACTATTCAGTTGGTGACATGAGTTATTTTTGTATGATCTACCTAATAACTGTATAGTTCAAAATTATTATTCTTGTCATAAGCAGAATTACTTTGGCAGAAATTTGATTTGTTTTTGAAATAATTTTGTCGTTGCTAATCTCGTACCGAATCTATCGAGAAAGACGAGATAAGTACGACTAAAATATTAATATGTTGTCATTTAAGTCACCTGGTCGATAAAAAGCTATTTATGAATAGTATCTAAAGTGTGACTAGTGCATACACAGCAAAACAGAAAGTACGTAGTGATAAGAAAGTTTCTGTGAGTCATTATCTATGCTTTTACTAAATATCCAGCCTATGGATAGTGATAGCATAGCTGCTTGTCCGGTGACGTCACTGACTTGTAATCTGGATTTCGCGGTATCGGAGTACTATAGAGGCTCCGGTCACACATTTCTTATCTACCGTCCTTATGAGAACTTTTTTAGATTTTTAGGAAATGTCTACTGAGACTTCAATTTCGTCTCGCAGCGAGGAGAAATGTCTGGAATCCATTGGGACATATCCCATGTAATAGAAGCTGCCTTAGTCATTAAACGGGCACAAATCCAAACACCGAGCTCCCCAAAATCTGGAGAATTAAATAGAAAACCTTAATAATATTTTACTCGGACCAATGACCATGTTCAGCTGCGCTTGGGACTATAAGGCAATAGCAAAAAGCTTACATAACGTTCAAACGAATACCGCCAGTAATAATACGATAAAATTACTGATTACCATGAAGTGCAGTGAAGCGGTAACAGCGTGGTTCTTCATAAATACTATTATCATAACGGTACCCCTCTAGACATCGGAAAAACTGTATCGGGAAATCTTTTTTAGAGTTCTCTGTATCAAGAAATATATAACAGAACCCTTATTTCATCATTCATACCTGAGGTGAGGTGTGAGGCTAACAAGGACTGACAGATTTTGTAAATCAAAACTGGAGCCTGTGGAGCGACGGAGGCCAAATTCCTCCCCCAGACCCCTTCCTTCTCCTTTTCTCCGTCCCCATCCTTATCGTAAGGCTCGGCAACGCATCTGCAACTCCTTCAGTACTGCAGATCTCGAATTGGCGGCGATTACTACTCAGGTAGCTCGCCAGCTCGTTTGCTGAGTTGTGCCATAAAAAAAAGTTCTTGTAACATTAAATTTATTGTCATTTAACTGATCATTCTTTATTCATTCTTGGGAACCAGTGCGTTAACTTATATTTCTTTGGGCTCAAGGCCTCGACTAATTCATTGAAGTTTAATCGCAAGAATAATATTAATGTCAACAGACATAAGTATTCCTCAGCAAACGGATGCTGTGGATATCCTGCTTTAAATCTACCATGACCTCATGGGATAAGGAGTGGCTTCCTTGTTTCTCTATAGTTGGAGGCCGCGGCACGTATCAAGGAACTGCAGTTACCTACATTTTTTTTCTAGTTCAACTTTAGCCAGTTAAAATAAAGCTCAACTTACTACTTGAGCTGAAATCGAAGTTATTATAAACAGGTCTATATTCTTTATAATTCAGCACTAATTCTCGAGTGGGACTTAGTCAAGGGTAGTGGGTACTAGTTTAATTGGAGAATACGGCGAAATGTAACACCCAGTACGTATGGTTAGGGCCAAATTATGGGAATTGCGAATTACGAGTGTTGCCTTTATTGGAGAAGATGCTTCTCCGATAAAGGCAACACTCGTAAATTGTCATGTGAAATCCATATTATAACTGGCCCTAAAATACTGGCCTTGCTTATCCCTTGGGAAAGCATTTGATCCAAGCTGAGAATCATTAATCATAAGTTTTGTTACATTGCTTCAGTATTTTGTTTAAAAGCTTTGACTTTGTAAGGGTCATGAAATCATTAACCCGCAAGGCGACATGACTCTTTACTTGGAGTATGTCAACAGCACTATACGTAGTAGCTGGTTAACATGTCTGTCCGTGATTCATCACGATGCCAGGGTTGGGTTACAGCACATCACGCGGCTGCGGTTGTGTGTCTTTAGATACCACGTATTTATGACGCCTAGAACCTAGAACAGACGAAAAACTAAATCAAGGTTAGCATGTAGCGTACAGAATATTGTACAGGTGTTAAACATGCACGTTGCTCTGCTTACTATAGCGAAACTCGATAGGTCGATAGACGGTATAAATATTGCCTAGAAATGGTTGATGTCTCATGGCAGGTCGCTGCGTGTAAAATACTGATATCTGATTAGACTGGAAGACGACTCCAATATCATTGTTAAAAGGCTAGAATATTGTTTTTTGTAAATACTGACGGATTCCTTATAAAATAAAGTACTTCCAGCATACAATTTTGCCTATAATTGACGGCTACTACGTCATGAACATTAATCACTGATATTATAGGTTCATATTGTGCTTGATACTGCCTATCTGTTGAAGAATGAGTAAGCTTATTTAGAGCATTATTATTATTACTACAGGGTACATAAGTACATGAGTAGAACTAGTTGTCCATAAAACAATATCTACTTATGATATCTGTGTACTTATACTTAATTAATATGTAAGTAACATTTTAAGTAAGTGATAACCAAATTACAAAAATTACATATCTCTGAGTAAGTTTTGACTCCAAAAACCAACTTGAAAGTAAGCCTGCCAACATATCCTGAATCTTCCATTTGGGCTCATTATTTTCGGTAGTTTTTCCTGATTCATGAGTTTACCGACCTGACTTTTCTACATCTATAGAAAACCGCACTATGTTTTTTGTTTTACGCTACCTATCGGACAATTAATAAAGAGAACCTTCCTTCAAAAAAAAAGCCAGTGACCTTTCATTGCGTCAATTGTTTCATTCTTAACACTCTTTCTAATAAAAAGTACAGAAACACGAGAAACGAAGCGTCTACACTCTACGTTGTTGATGGTAATATCGGCCATCTCCAAGATACGGTCCGCTTTCTGAGGAAGCATTTTGTCTACTGCCAATGAACTGTTTACTTTCTGAAACAAACAAACCATCGCTATTTGCTTGAAAACGTCGGCCTGTCACAATATTTATACTATTAGATTGTTTACCGAACCCGCTTTCATAGTAACAATCGGACAATCTTTAGACAAGTACCATTTTTGTTAATTAGTAGTTGTTCATTCTAAACTAAACAAACAACATTATTAGCTTCTGACTAATGTCTGTTTTATTCTGGAGACTACACTGACACTTCCATTCCTTTAATTTCTTTTAAAGATATTTTAAACTAATACATAAATTCTCAGCTTTTGTTTGTCGCTATTTCCATCACAAATCCTGCAGCATAATCATTATTTATTTTACCCATTAAGGCAAAAGTGCTAGCATACTCTCTTGACATGAATGTCGCATACCCTTCTGACTTGCATTCATCATTATACTTGACAGTAGTTTCTGTAAATGGCTTTTTTACATTTAAATGAGGGTATTTATGACTTGTTGTTATTGTGCTCACCTACTTTGGTACACTGTCTGTTCTTGATTCCCCTATCGCCTGGTACTTACCTTCCTAATAGGTGGCACACCTTGACCAGCTTATTACATCAGATGATGATGGATGTCACAGCAATTACTTACGGCTGACTGCTGGGAAAACAATCGCGACTATGTAAATGATGTTCGAGCCGTAGATAAGTGGCCATTGTTTATTTGATGGTAATTTGTGGGTTCTTTATCGGTAGTTTGGTTGGGTAAAGTCTAGAATTTGTAAGTCTGGTTTCTGTTTTAGTTCGCTGGTCAGACTTTGAATAAAAATGGTTGCCGTTATGTTATGGGCAAGAACACCGTTATTAAATACGATTTACAATGTTTAGTAGTTATAAAGTCTGATAAAAGTATTTATCTCTAAATAAAATACTACATGCCTAATTTCTGTTTCAGCTACATTTTGTATTCAACATTTATTTATAACACTAATTTACTGATTTACATTACCAAATCACTTACCATGACCAAACCGCACCATTTTAGATCCTTATTCTAAGCCGTTCCCTATTTTACACAATAAGTAATGAAGCGACTAGCATGTCAATCGGATCACAACAATCGTACCTTCATTAACGTACGCCGAGCGCCGCGCCTATGCGTATGCGCAAGTAACATTATACGACCGAGGCGCGGTGGCTTTGACCTAATGGGACCTTGAGCACCTTGGGCTTCCACCGTGACGGTTGCATCCTGCCAGCCTGTAGCGATTTATATCCCGGGTTAAAATGAATTACAGTATATAATAGCATTATTGAAATACACATCTAATTATCATCAGTGTGGGAATTTTTCGTTTTAGTTCAGATTCCTATGAGAGATTGGTTTGATGATTTAGGTACTTTTCTAACTATAGCTTAAAGCTGTTTGAGTTAGCTTTTCAAGGGTGTAATTTTAAAAATATAGCAAAATGTTGTTACTTTTTGTTTTGAATTCGGACGTTGCCATACCGATGAGGCGCAATGGCATTAACATAACAATAAGTACTTACTAAGTATGTTAGAGACACAATTAGGTTGTCTGCAAACACTATTAACTTGAAACCCGATGTTTATTGCCTCTTAGCCTCATACCTAACTAGGATATTGCAGTTAAATTTACTTTGTTTTGCTCGTCGCACTGAGTCTGGACAACTCAAAGGGAAGTTCGTGTTGACGCATATTTTTATTATTTCTGAGGAATACTTTTTCAATATACGATATCAACCTCGTGCTGAGCAATAGTTGCATTTAACGATTAATGGTCGATAAAGTTGGACTGATTTAAAACGAACCTCACTGTCCACTAGTCATTCCCAGAAGACAGGACCTTGTACATACATTGGCTACACATCAAGCTATACAAAACCAGTATAGGCTGAATAGGCCTTGAATTCTGTGGAAAATGAAAAGTCAGTCTAATCTGATTTTGTATAGCTTGATGTGTAGCCGTGTCTACAAACATCGAATGACAATCTAAAAGACGTACTTAGTAAGCTCCTGATTAAATCAACCAACACTCAGACCATCATATCAGGAATACTCCTTCTACATTCTAAAACAAACGATGGTAATACGGAAGCGAAACAGTCAGATAAACTGCCGGACGTCGCTAATCTCTACGAGCAGTGGGTAAAATTATCGTGGAATGAGTATAACTGCTTGACTAGTCTGGGCGTAGCGATAGCACGCAAGTATTTGAAGCTAGACTACATTTATATTTTTAGCCCTTAATTTTACCAGCAGAGCTCATTGCGACGTTCATTTGTATGATGCTAGAGAAATTGTATCAAACAAAAACACCTGCAATCTTTAGTTAGAGATATTGTAAGATGGATCACAGATAAAATATCTTTATCGGGTAGTTCACAAATCGTCACAAAAGATAAGTGACATACACTTGTAGAATATTCAATTACCCTTAACGTACAATATTAAAAAATTTCTAATGCTTTATTTAAAAATTTGAATAAATCGGAATTACCTAGGAAGGCTACTATGTTTTTTTGTCGCCTCCTACAAGTTTTAAATTTATCAAATTGTGGGGCAAACAATTCAATCCGGACAAACAAGTATCATCCAATATATGCAGCCATTGTGACAGCTATTGTCTCCAAAACAAATGAGCCTTCACACAGCTAAAATGAACGATTCTTGCTTTATTTGCGTCCTGGCGGTGAATGGATTGTTTCCGCACGGATTTTGTGTCCGCCATCTTTATATCAACCGGCGAAAAATTACTCTCTCAGACATCCCATCTCATCGTTACGTTATTTAAAGTTTTCTTAGACATCTAATTTAATTCTGAACCATCTATCTATGATCTATATCTATGATTCTTAACCATCACATTTTCTTCCGCAGACTATAAAAATGAACGGTCACAGCAACGGCGACATGAATGGTGCTGGGGATATCATCACGCAGAACCAGCAGCGCGGTTGGTGGACCATCGGACTCATCAACTCCAAGTTCCGCTACCTCACAGCCGAGACCTTCGGCTTCAAGATCAACGCCAACGGCACCAGCCTCAAGAAGAAGCAGATATGGACCTTAGAACCAGCTTCGGGAAATGCTAATGACAGTAAGTTACCAAATACAATCTTCATTTGTGAATTTCTCTTAGAAAAGAGTTCATTTTTTGAAGAAGTTTATTGTGTAGTTATACAGGCATGATGAGTATATGAGTAGTGAGATAGGATATGAGATGGCATAGGAGTTAAAGACAGCAGCGGAAAGAGTGTGACCTGTTGATGTAAGAATGAAATGTGATATTTAATTATTTTATCCCATTGCAACATGGCGAGAAAAGAGGGCAAAAACAATCATCACGGTCATTCAATTAACTATTTTGTGATGTCTTTTTGCCTATAATAATCTACACTTTTAGGATATTCACCGAAATTAAAACACATTATTTTTTTGTATGGAAGCTACAGTAACCTTGACCCCAGAGATTTTAAATAGTCTTTAGATAATATCCGCCTTTATATGGCATATTCTTGGAATCATACCACTAAGCGTGCATGATCTATCCATTTCTTATAATAAACTTGTCAGCTAGTGGATAAGATCTAAGCAATTTGTAATCTTTGTCGGAAAATTATCATTCGCTACGTGCTTCGATTTGCGAAGCATCTTCTAGGCATCGCGGTCTTTACAATATGGTTTATTGAATCAATTATATTTCGTTCCAAGTTCAGTTATGCACAGACTGACTCATTTTTGTTAACAGTTTTTTGGGGAGATGAGCTTTTTATCATTGATCTCTTGAATATCGAATGTAATCGCAATAAATGTCATTAAAACGCGTTAATCACAAGACAAGAGCTAAAATCGTACTTTTGGAACTGAAAGTACAGTTTATTAATAAAAAATGGCAGTGGTACCAGATCATTGAACTCAAGTTCACAACAACATTAGTAATCCTATAACAGCCTATATGACTCACTTTATAAGCTATTCTTAAAAAACCTCTGACTTCCTCTCTAAGCCTACCTATAGCTCCTATATGGTTTAGGCGCGCATACTACAATTACTGACAGGAAGGAAATGATACCTAAGCTTTGAAACTTAATTCTTATTCCCGTATAAGGTGTTTATGTCTATTTTATAATCCATTTACGTTCAATAAGGTGAAGTTAGTTTTTCTTATCTTGGAATTGAAATTGATCTCATGATTATCCTAATTGTCGTTCAAAGCAATAAATTCTATCAAGTAACAACAAGAATCAATATTTTAAAGAAGACCAAACTTACCTCATTATATTCAAAACCACGTTTGTGGAGTAACGTAAATATTACTAAGATTCGATTTCGATAAAAAAATATTGTAACCCGATCGTGATCAAATTCTCCATAATACCTGCATGCATAATATTTTTACTTTTTTACCGACTACATATCAAACATTATGCTTAAACAGAATTCGTTACACAAAAACATTGGTATGTGTCCATGGTGACACTTTTGTCGCGCTCCCCTCTGTCACTAATTGTCGCAAAAAGTCCCCTGGACACGTGTGTATTGGACTGTTTAAAGGGAGGCACGAATATAAGCGCTGGGCACAGGCCTCCTTTTAGCCTCATTGACCAAATAGCAGACTGCATCTAATAAAAAATCGTTTGCTCACAATAACTTAGAATTCTTTACAATTAATGTATCTTTTTTATTTCACATTATATCATCAACGTATACATCAGTATAAATAAAAACGATGAATAAGAAGAAATAATGTTGAAATAATCATAATGACGACAACATATGCTTCTAGACTTCTGAAAAAAAAAACTATATCCATTCTAGAAGTTTTGAAAGTCTTATATCATAAAAACAAATCTCAGCATCACAATATTGTAAAACGCTCTTCTAAAATCCTATTCAGTTGTGTTCCATTCAAGCATGCCTTGTACCGCCCAATCGATTGCCAAATTACGATCCAATCAGAGGGTCGCTCCCCTTCTGTCAATTTTCAAGGTCTAACAGCTGCCGCTCACCTGATCGATTAGGCTTCCCTCAGGTGTTTTCACAAAGAAATGAATTTTCTAATTAAAGAAAATTTCTAGTGAAAGAAAAATTCGATCTCAGGCAGGGTTTGAACCTGCGTCCCTCTGGTTAAGTACACCAGACGCTTTACCAATTAAGCTACCGAGACCACTGCCTGTGATGTCGAATTTCTCTTCCACCTTCTACGTCTTGAGGCGACGTCGGCACCATCTATTAAACTTCTACTTTCTCTTACTATGTCTTTCAACCAACACGACTGCCTTTACAGGTAGTTCAATGTCGAACGATGTTACCTTACCGTATTATGCTTATTTTTTATTATTTTTTAGCATTAAATATTGCGAAATTTTCACAAAGAAATGAATTTTCTAGACTAGAAATTTTCTTTAATTAGAAAATTCATTTCTTTGTGAAAATTTCGCAATATTTAATGCTAAAAAATAATAAAAAATAAGCATAATACGGTAAGGTAACATCGTTCGACATTGAACTACCTGTAAAGGCAGTCGTGTTGGTTGAAAGACATAGTAATGTCTTCAATAGATGGTGCCGACGTCGCCTCAAGACGTAGAAGGTGGAAGAGAAATTCGACATCACAGGCAGTGGTCTCGGTAGCTTAATTGGTAAAGCGTCTGGTGTACTTAACCAGAGGGACGCAGGTTCAAACCCTGCCTGAGATCGAATTTTTCTTTCACTAGAAATTTTCTTTAATTAGAAAATTCATTTCTTTGTGAAAATTTCGCAATATTTAATGCTAAAAAATAATAAAAAATAAGCATAATACGGTAAGGTAACATCGTTCGACATTGAACTACCTGTAAAGGCAGTCGTGTTGGTTGAAAGACATAGTAATGTCTTCAATAGATGGTGCCGACGTCGCCTCAAGACGTAGAAGGTGGAAGAGAAATTCGACATCACAGGCAGTGGTCTCGGTAGCTTAATTGGTAAAGCGTCTGGTGTACTTAACCAGAGGGACGCAGGTTCAAACCCTGCCTGAGATCGAATTTTTCTTTCACTAGAAATTTTCTTTAATTAGAAAATTCATTTCTTTGTGAAAATTTCGCAATATTTAATGCTAAAAAATAATAAAAAATAAGCATTCCCTCAGGTGTGTTAAGTTATCGAACAACATTATTAACTTTACTGTGAATTCTCTAAAATGTTACAAAACCTTTAATTTTACCTACTATTAATCGATATTTAGTACCTCAGTAATATTTAGAAAGCGTAGGATGGAGTACAGCATACATATAGTATATTACTGACGTCAATAATATACTACATCTATAAGGTACAGAGTTATACTACTCATAGGTACCTAAGGAGGTAGTTGCACTGCTTCTTCCTAGTAGAAATATCTACACAAAATCATTACGTTTCTCGTAGAAGATCCCGATCAGTCTAATGTTACTTGACGAACAAAACGTTCGCTCATTTAATATCAGAAGATTGTTGACCAAATTGTGCGTACTATCTGACAAATCAGAATGTTGAACCGTTTGAAAGCGACCTTAATTAAAGCGCCCGTAAAGACAACTCAAAGCGACTCAATAATATCGATACACACCGCAAACCGTACAAACGGTACCGTCAATTGGTTCAGATGGAGTGTTCCACCGATCACCAGCGGTGGCGGCACTATTAATCTCTGTTATCTAGCGAACAGGCCCAGATTAAGCTGTCTACTTCAAAAGTTAAGTGACCGAGAGAACGGTACTGTATTGGTGGATCGATGGTAGATAAAACACTATGGTTTTGCGGTAATGCTCATTATACGCCTGGCTAATTGAAGGCAGGTTTGTACAATTTATATCACCTGAATATCCTGATGGATTTTAATGACTTCAGTACGAAATACGGTTACTCAAAAGACTCAAATCCACACCGCGCAGGAAGCGGATGTCTAGTATAAAAGAGAGGAAGAGTCCATTCATAGTCTATATTGTCTACTATTGTTTATCAGCAAACTAACGACGCTACTACTAAACTCTAACAATTATATTCTCCTTTATCCAGGCATGATCTACCTGCGCTCTCACTTGGACAAATACTTGGCCGTGGACTCCTTCGGCAACGTCACCTGCGAGTCAGAGGAGAAGGAACCTGGCAGCAAGTTCCACATCAGGTGAGCTTCTTTACTGTACTTCACTGACAGCTGTGTTACGCGGCAATGATGGCAGTGTCAATATCTGAAAGTTTGCATTTTTGCAAGTTACCATTTTGATAAGCGACAAGACAATTTTCTGAGCAATCTTACCATTCATTTATGTTGTCAAGGAACTATGAGTCAGCTGCCAATATTGGTATTCCAGTTCCTTTGTTATGGTAAAGCCAAAAATAATACTAACAACGATGATCGACTTTCATAAACTAACGCCAACAAGAATTATATCTAAACAAATACACATTCAGATCAAATAATCTTATCGCGGCCATGTTCTAAGTCTTTGACACCATACAATGGCGGTGTCCCCTCGCATACTAATGGTAATCCTTATGACTCACCGGAACAGAGCTTCTTGTGCAAGCGACGTTTTTATACCCCATGTTATATTTGATTTATTGCCTACGATTTGTGAAAATAAGCGCAGACCTGTGAGTTGTGTGTCTTTCGTTGAATTATAAGTGCTTTTCTGACTCTACAAGCTCTAAAAATAAATTCAGTGACGTAACTGTATTGACGTCTATCTAAAGCTACAATACTTTGTAAAATTCCCCACTGTCACTTAGATGAACTAGTGCTTCTCATTACAAAGAAAACTCGGTCCAAATAGGGTGTCCTAGAGTTACAGCTTTTGGCACACAACGTGCAAAGTCGGCGACAAAAACGTCTCAGTAAAGGTCTTCGTACTGCCGTAGGACATAGCATTTTTAATTTCGGAAGAGAATTTCTGTCAATCGTGTCTTTTTGTTCAGATTACTTTCAGGAGAAAACAAATCTGAGTCACGTTCCACCGCAGCTTCCCAAATAAAAGGGATAAGACGTGACTCAAACCCGTGACTCACTGTCCACACACAAATAACTTAGGAATTGTTTGTTGACTTTCATAGGTTGACTCGATATCCCAAGTTTTGATGTTTAGCATTTGCCGTCCTAGTGCTACATAGCCAATTCACTTCATCACTTCTTATCCTTTGTGTTCCATCCTTTTTTACCATATGTGGCTGAATATTAGATTTTACACAAAGCGACTGCCATCAGAACTCCGCATCCTGATTTCTCGGCAATACCGATATCCTGAAGATGAACTCGTAGTTGTTAGGCTTTTCTAAATATCCTCATACTAAGTTATAGTAGAAACATAACATTACCTAAATAAATAGTCTAACTACTTCTAAAAGCTCCAAAAAACATTATAATAGACCTTTCAAGCATGTTGTACCTAACCGGAGGTAACCCCAAAATTATTGATCACTACAAAATACACGGGAGCTAAGAGGGGAGCGAACGAGGGTTGGAAATGAGACAACCTCAAGGGACAATCAACCTTAAATTAAAGTAATAATGCTCGTTTCGGTGTGTAAAATTAAAGGTCACGTGAAGGTTGTAAGACTGCTAACAAGCGCGTGCCGTAATAATGTCTTTAAATATTGTTTTGAAGGGTTGTAAGGGTCACAATTGTTATGGAAATTATTATTATTGTATTTTTGTTGACTTAGGATGACCTGTTGGGGGTTAAAAGATATGCAAATACAGTATTTGTATATCTTTTACATCTTCCCTAAGTCTACAAAACTTAAGGAGTTTGTAAAGAATTCGTAAAAGGTATTTATGTAGCTGCCGATGATTTGCCAAGCTTTGTTGGTTTATGAAACAGGGTCCATAATTTGATCCAAGCTTCGAAGTCTGGGGTGGGGATGATGAAACTTTAAAAAGACCTTTGAAAGCTTAAAATGTGCCTATTGTACCTTTCCGCCAAGTTGTATGGTTAGAACCACCAAATATTGTATTATATCTAGCGCCAACTTCAATTTGATGAGATTTGGATTTCCTCAATAACAAAATACAAGTAAGCCACCACCATTCTTCGCTGTCGCAGTCGAGGATTTAGGTTTTTTTTAACAAACTCCCGTGTCCTATGTAATACGATGAATGACATTTTCATTGTACCTCGTTTGCTCTTCAACGTAAGGTCCCTTGTGCTTACAAAGCTTCTGGCATTGAAATTGAATGTCGCTTTCAACCGGCGTTATGATGCAAATGTTACCAGCTCGAGTGTTAGAACTTTCAGCATTGATGTTTTAAACTTAATGGATTTCGTGCAATGCATTATGTTGAGCGACCATTGAAGGAGTATGTGCTTAGGTGGACGTTAAGTTTATTTTAGTTTTTCCTTTTGCTTCAAGTTACTTTGTAAATTTGTTAAGAACAATAGGCAAAGTGGAACTACTCTGTTTGTTTGGTTGAAACCAAATTTATTGCCACATGCTATGGTTGAGTTTTAACGAGGCCTTTGTCCAAGTAGGGCAGACAAAGAGATCATGCTGACTTCATTGAAGCCATATAACTTAGTGAACTCCATTGCGTTCCGGTCAGTTACTGCAGTATAGTGCAAGGTACCTACGTACTTACACAGGAAAATATGTACGTAGATAGGAACTGATCCTATAGTTCTTAACTAAAAATGATGGTCGAGCTCCATAATAACTAATACATGCGTGCCTCAGCTGGAACTGGTCTAATCAAAGCCTTTGTGGCTCTTTCTTCAAATGGTCAATTCGATACTACTATAACTAGGTTTTAATATACGACCATAACTCTCTGTTTGTTTCGGTGTGTCTTCTCAAGAAGCGCCATCTAGTGCTAAAAAGATAAAACATTGATAATTGTAAAAGTGTCCTTAACACTTCCGATAAAAAAATATCATTATGTTCCTACTATGTGAGGATCTGCTTACAATCTTACTAAATTACTACAAACCTATACTCGTACAGTATTATTAACGTTATCAGTATTTTACAGGAAATAAAACTAATACATATGCACTATGCACACATTTTCTCCGGACCTTGTTTGCGAAGTTTGTTTTAATAAATAATCTTCTTCAAACTGTTAAAAGCGAAATACTCGAAATAATTACATGCAGTGAGCAATTGAATTTGAAGATAGGCGAGTAGACTCCTTTTAGAAAGGGATTACGAAAATCCCACTGGAAAACAAAATCAAAGCGGCACAGCTATTTATGAGAAGATTAGACATCCTTTCACATATATAGTCAATAGTAGTATATACGGTGCAAGTGGATTGCACTGTCGTCCTACATACAAAGAAACAAGACGTATTCAAGTACCTATATAATGGAAATAAAACAAAAGACTGTGCATTTACCCTCTACTCGTGAAGTGTAGTGGTTAATTAAAATGCGCCGCCGTGAAAGGGGCGGCTTCATCCCCTTGGGTGACGGCATCTATTTTCACAGTGGAAGTAATCCACGTCCTATGTGTATTAGCTGTCAGCACCAACAAGACAGGGTTAAGTTTTTGCTGTATATGTAATTCCATATTACTTAAGGAAATCCTTGCGGATTCACATTGAAAAAAAAAAATGTTTTTATTTCAAATAATAAGCCTTACAAGCGTTTGTCGATAACGTTTATAGATTCTAGTTGCACGGTTCCAAAAAGTTGATCCAATGGAGAAGAATCCGGCAAGAAACTCAATAGATACTCTTTAAAAAAAAAAGGTGTTACATTATTCACTGGTACATTATGGCGATAACATGATGTGAGGACATTGAGAGTTAATAATTAGTCTAAAGTCGGGATTAAAATTAAAAGAACGTTCGCAGCATCTCAGAACTCAATATCATCATAACTGAATCTATATAACAGGACCTGTGAGACTCTAAGATCCTAATTGAGATACAATTTATTCACTCTATTTGATCATCAAACTATAAATAAATAAATTGCAAAGTCAGGACAGAGAAATTCTCTTTGTCTTCAAAAATCCGAACCATTCAACGTTCATCGCCCAATAAGTCCTTATTTATACCACTAATGAAATAATTGCACGGTATTCCTAATTGGCGACGTGTCGGACTGAAGCTTTTTCCTTGAAGCCATCCCAAGGATCCATTGTTGGTGCAAGCGAATATTGCGTTTATGTCTGTTCAAGTAAGGTGTTTAATGGTTTATGTATCATTCAAAAACGATTTGCAATGAAAAGTTTGATCGCAAAGGTGTAAAAATGCTGTCATGCTCACTAAATGATGAAAGCTTCAAGTGTCAGTGTTGTAATCAACCCTAAAGGTTAAATAAAATGTTTTGGCAGTCTTTTGTTTTTACGTTAATACAAATTAAAAGAATTTTAGATAACAAATATTATCTAAACCCTTGTTCAGTCCGATGTCTACCTAATACCTTTATGTAAATACCTGTTTCACAAATAAATGTTCTTATTCTTAAGACAAGTCAATCATCATGATCAGCCTATAACAGCACATAACTGCTGGACGTAGGCCTAGCAAATATAGCTTGCTGAAAACCTGATACTCCTTCATAATCTGTATTTTTAACGTTTATTTATATTGTGTACCTACGCAGATGTAAACTTATAATTAAACATAACATAACATACCATCACGCCCGCATTCCTCGAAGGGCTAGGCAGAGGTGTACTAATGTACACCGACACTTCGCTGGTATGTTTAGGTCCCATGTAATGCTGCGGTTGCTACTGAGAATTTCATAGAAAAACCCAATAACACTTTGCTCGACCTGGAGATCGAACCCAGGACCTCTAGCGTAGCAGTCGGGCTTACAACCACTAAGACTAATGAGGCAGTCAAAAAATACTTATAATTGACGCTATTGTCGTATAGTTTAACTAATTCCATGTTTTATTGTGCCCTAGCGTGTCGGACGACAACAGCGGGCGCTGGGCGCTGCGCAACGTGGAGCGGGGCTACTTCCTAGGCTCCAGCTCCGACAAGCTGTGCTGCACCGCCAAGGTCCCCGGCGACGCAGAGCTGTGGCACGTACACCTCGCCGCCAGGCCACAGGTACATACTTCTTAACATACCATCACGCCTGTTTTCACCGAAGGGTTAGGCGGATGTGTACTCATTATACACATTTCGCCGGTATGTTTAGGTCCCATGTAACAGGGGGCGAGCCTTTTGCCATTAACCGGGCACAAATCCAGACTCCGAGCTACTACTGAGAATTTCATAGAAAAACTCAATAACTCTGCTCGACCTGGAGATCGAAACCAGGACCTCTAGCATAGCAGTTTCGCTTAGGACAAGACTTATAACGCTTATAACAAGCCTAAGAAGTATACCGGCCGCTTGATGGTAACTGGTTACCTCAGCCTATAATACCGACATCAGTCGTGCGCTGTCATCTTGATTTCAAGGCTCATTTGCTCAGTAATTTCACTCGGTACCCTTCAAACCGAAAACGTTGGTAAGTTAGCATATGCAGAGGTACCAATGCAGAACTCAACAGCTTTACTACCTTAAAAAAATGGCAAAATGTACATAACCTATGCATAATCGGGTAGGATTAGAAATAGGAAAGTTTTGAGACCAAACTCGGGTCAGATAGATAAATGCTCTTTTCAACCGACTTCAAAAAGGAGGAGGTTCTCAATTCGTCTGTATGTTTTTTTTTTTTTTTTTGTATGTTTGTTACGCGAAATCTCCGTCAGTTGTGGACCGATTTTAATGATTGTATTTTGTTTGGTAGGTCATACTTCAGAGGTGGTCCCGTTAAAATTTTATCGAAATCGGTTGAGCAGTTTTGAGTATATCAACAAATATCTAAAATTTGTTTACATCGATGATATTATCGTTTACTCTGAAACATCGCTGTCTTATTGGAGCAGTGCGTTTAGTTGGCTAAGAAGTACTTCTAAACAAAACTTTACACTAAAAAATTACAAAATAAAATTACTTTTTACAAAAAAGTTAAACCGCCTTCAAAAAATAATAAAATAATTTCGTCTAAAACAGTTTGGGAAGTCGGTGGCGAAAATAAAAGACCCACCCAAATAGAAGTCACCGACTTCCCAAACTGTTTTAGACGAAATTATTTTATTATTTTTTGAAGGCGGTTTAACTTTTTTGTAAAAAGTAATTTTTTAACCATACAGGTAACAAATTAGACAGTGTGCAAAATCTATTGTCTATGCGCCCCGCGCCTTTCACGCTTTGCTGAATAAAATATAAGTATGTACTTCTGGATGTGCGAGCTTAGGCAATTTTTAACACCGAAAGAAGCTTTTGGAATCTGCAATAGTTGAGGAGATATTTAGATCCAACAAAGTTTTAGCAGGATCGATCGTCTGCATAAAACTGCAAAGTATAAAACGTATTAAAACAGTATGCGATTATATTCCGTTCCACATTTCTCAGACATATAATCTAGGTAATAACATCTGAATGACATATCATGCGAGATAATGCGTGCCTCGGATATTCCGTGGCGTATCGACAATCTCGCCGGCTGCGACCGGCTTCTGAGGGGAATGCACTGCCTATAAGTCACTCTGTTGTGACAGTGTATCAGAACAGTAGCTAATTATAATGCAGTGTGTCAGTTTTCTTCGCTTAAACCGCTGAACCAATTTTGATGATTTTTGCTAAAGATTTGACTTTAGAAGACTACCTTTTGCCTCAAAAAGTCCGTTTGAACTAACACGTTTGTAAATTAAATACATTAGATACTTTTAAAAGATTCATTAGTTAGAAATTGAGCGTGTGGTCCTCAGTTCGATCCCCAAGTTAGGCATATGAAATGCCTGATTAAAACAATCCTGAGAAATCAAAATATTTCCTAAAAAAAATTCAGTAGCAGCTCGGTGTTTGGATTGGTATCCTGGTTATGCCAAAACGCTGGCTATCTTTGTTGGATCTAAATATCTCCTTACCGTTCTATTGGAAATTCGTTCAAAGTTTCAAATTGCCAGAATTTTCCTATATTTAGCAAAGCGCATAAGGGTCCGGGTTACGAGAACAATAGATGTTGTCTGTAATTTGGCACACATGTAGGTTTTAATAAAGAGTGCATTTATCTGACGCTCGAGCTTAGTCTCGAAGCTTTCTTATTTTAATTTTAATCCCATCCGATTACGTACAGGCTATATGTACATTTTGCAATTGTTTCTTAAGATAGTAAAGCTGTTCTGGAGTCCTTGGTTGGTACCACCGCATTACGAAGATCTATTCCATTTCGCTTATGATTCGAATATCTTAGACGGAAGATATAGGTACAGCAGTTCACTTCTGCCTTATTCATACAATGCTACAAATATTTATATTTTCCCCAGATGAACCTCCGCTCTATCGGTCGCAAGCGTTTCGCTCACCTGTCGGAGTCGCTGGACGAGATCCATGTGGATGCCAACGTGCCCTGGGGCGAGGACACGCTGTTCACCCTGGAGTTCAGGGCTGATGAGGGCGGCAAGTACGCCCTGCACACCTGCAACAACAAGTACTTGAGCGCTGGCGGCAAGGTGAGTCCAAAATACTATACGATGATGGTAAGATTCCAGTCTCATCAACGTGCTGTCGATTCCATGGCTAGGGTGTCGGACGAAACCCACCCATTCCACTACCAACATGAACCCACTCGTAATACAAGCATTTAACTTAGCATGAGGGGTAAATAAGAATACTAGGAATTTGCGATCCACATTGATAGTAATGTTTTTATTTTATAAGGTGTCCGTTCTGAGGGAAGGTTGGGGCAGTAATACTTGTTGCAAAATTTTACTTAAAGAAATGATTTTGTTCGATGAAACTGGACATTGTTGATAAGTTTTCTATAGAAGTCTAATTGCTGATATTTCCTTCTTTATAAATGTGCAGATAGTTCATGCTTTTTCAAGCCGTTACAAATAATTTCTAAGAACCTAATGTAACCATAACACTGAAAAATAGTCCTAAAAGAACAAATCGAACTGTTTAATTAGCACTGGAATAAGACAATGTAACATTCTGCTTCTTTTGCATATTAATTAGTAGACCCATGATAAAAAGCCTGGATAATACCATTAGCATATACATGCATGTAAAGGAGATCGGTTTAACAACAATACACAAGTGCGCATATTAAGATGCAACGCTGACACGAAAAACGCAAAACAAAGTGTTGGGGCGCTCAACACTTGTGTACAATGCGTTATTTGTAGTCACAAATTGCGTACGCGCATTTACTTCAGGGTTGCCATGTGTATTAATCTAAACTTATATTATAAAGAGGAAAGATTTGATTGTTTGTTTGTTTGTTTGCATTGAATAGGCTCCTCTCCTTTCACCAATAGAAAGCTACATTATTCCTGAGTGATATAGGCTATATATTATCCCGTAAAATGACAAAAAAAATATACCCCACGCGGGCAAAGCCGCGAGCGGAAAAGTGAATAATAATAATGGTAAATTTTATTTCTGCTGTAACAGCTTCGGATTAGAAACAGATTGACACTACGGTCAACACTGAAGAAAATTCAAGCATAACATTAGCTGCAATATTTGTCGACACTCACTTCAGTCACTGAAAGAATCATTAGTAGTTTATTGATCTACAAACATTATTACATTCATGCAAGGAACTTTACCTCTACAATAATAATGAATGTAATATAAAAATAAATATTGGTATATTCTTTCCTTATGCAAATTAATAAGGATGTAACATATGTTGATCTGTGTCCTCGAATTCCCACATACGTTTCAACGTGCCACCCCTAGCTGCATCCCAGTTAGCTCATTTCGCAAACAATGTCGTCGCGGTCGTTGTTTCCCATCGACTCACCACCACATGGGAACGTCGATACTAAACGTACGGCGCGTGAGACATAACCTACACACAATGTTGTTCCATAGCGGAAGCAATCAGCCTGCCTGCACAGAACATACGACCTATGTCGAAAAGTGAATGGTGATGTAATGCATTTAGAAACATTAGGCTATAAAAGGTTTTATTGCTGTCACATCAGCTCTGAATATAGACAAACTTGATTTAAACCGCCGGCAACCGATTGCCGCAATTGTCAGACTGGATATTTGCCTTACTTGAACGGAATAGACTTTTAAGGAAGATGAGGTGGACAAAAGACTACAATCAAATAACCATTATTTCTTCTAAAGTTTAGTGAAGTACTAAGACAAGTCTTATGTGTCGAGTTTCGAACATTATTCGAGCGTCATCAACGCATGAAGTAATGCCAGTTTCTTTTTTGTGTATTCAAGAAGTAGAATATCCAATCCAACATTAACTGCCCTGTCCTTCTCTCAGATCAGTTCTTTTCGCAGATCTGAATAAGTTGATCAAAAGTCATCGCAAGCTTTACATCCTACGATAAAAAAGCTTATTGACGTCGCCTGAAGACGTAAAATGTGGAAGAGAAATTCGATATCACCGGCAGTGGTCTCGGTAGCTTAGTTGGCAAAGCGTCTGGTGTACTTAACCAGAGAGACGCAGGTTCAGGTCCTGCCTGAGATCGAATTTTTCTTTCACTAGAAATTTTCTTTAATTAGAAAATTCATTTCTTTGTGAACATTTCGCAATATTTAATGCTAAAATATAATAAAAAAAGAAGCTTATTAACTACCTATTAAACGTTTGAGGCCAGTGTTTCTCTCTGTGATGATGAATCAAACCCACGTCTCTCCCTACAGCTGCAAGACCAGTGTACGGAGACGTGCCTGTTCAGCGCGGAGTACCACGCGGGTGCGCTGGCGCTGCGCGACGGCGCCGGCGCATACCTGGCGCCCATCGGCTCCAAGGCGGTGCTCAAGACGCGCTCCACCGCCGTCACCCGCGACGAGCTGTTCTCGCTCGAGGACAGCCTGCCACAAGCCGCCTTCGTCGCTGCTTTGAACGAAAAATACGTGTCCGTCAAACAAGGTGAGTTCTTTTACAAGCTGGTTATGTGATGACTTGATATCTGGGTTGCATATGCCGTGGACGAGATCTCGGTTAGAAGTAATCTGGTACAGTTCCCTGCTAGGGCACTAGAAAAGTGTAGTTCTTTTTTCTGTGTGGTAACACTGCTCCTCGTGGTATCCGTAGCTTGCTTTACGTGATTAGTGTCCAGAACTGCTACACTCCCGCTTGTGGGTCCAATGGCAACCTTCGGAAACTTTTCAAACGCTTATTAACAGACTCACTCCTGAGTTGTGGAGGGACATCCCAAATGTCCCAATCCCATGACCAAAACATACTAGGAGTACCTAACGACAGTTTCAAATTATATAAGCTAAAATAAATAAAAAAGGCAAGTTCAAAAGGTAAGCTCAAACACAGACCATCTATGTAAAATATTTCTATGTCAACTACGCTTTAAATTTTTTGCAACTGTTGTCTCAATCAATGCAATGACGCGTCAGGGCACCTTCTAGAAAGAGGTTACCTATTTTCTCTAGTAGGTCGGACCATCAGTCATTTGTTTCTTAATATCTCTATCATTTGCGTATTCTATACAATATCCGCATTGTGGAATTCATAACATCGCTGCAGACATTCTCGTCCGCTCCGTATACATAATGTGCACTTCCTTTCTGGTTGCATCGATGCATGCCTTCTTCCTACCTGGTGATAGAGTGAAAGATAATGACACTGCTCACACCTCAACCGCCGGGGTCCCTAATTACCCGCATTTCCTACTGTCATGATCCGTATGTAAAGAATTGTGTCGTCATTTCTCAGTATCGCAAACACTACAGTAACAAATGTAGTGTTTGCAGCTAGGGCCTAGGTTTTCGACGGTCGGATAAGTTAAGAGTTTCGGATTGCTAGGGGCGGACGAAGAAGTTACTTTCTTTGCATGATATTTAGATTTGCACCTTGTGGTAGCATGCACATAATTCTGAACGCCAAAAAACATGAATGTAATAATTTTATTGTGAAGTCTCAGCTTCTTTTTTCTGATTGAATTGGACCGTTTTGTGCCCTTTGAGTGATAATCTGATTAAATTTCCTTCGAATTTATCTAATTTCTTTAAAAATAAGGACTCAGTACAGATCCCGGTACCTATTGGAAGAATCCAGAGTCGATGATCACAGCACGTATACGGTCAATGATCATCGTAGACCCTAATAAGTTCAAAAATAAATATTTCGCGATCTCATAGTCAAGTAGAAAAAAATTACCTTATGCGCGAACCTGCGTTACCTGCGTTGTCCCCCTTCGTGGAGTTCAGAATGCTTCATAATAATTATTTTTTTTTTAATTCCTGCGTTTGCATTTCACAGTTTTGCCATGCCCGCAAAGCATGTGAGTAAATAATGGCTGTCGAAGCCCTGTGTAGTGTACTGTGTGTATTATCTGTCGTCTTCGGCCATCTCAGCGACATGACGCGTGCTGATTGTTCCGTGTTCCCAGAAGCGAGTGTTGTGAGAGGTGTGCCAATACCTGAGACTGTTCACCTGTATTGTTTAGTCATGTGCCGTGTTTGCATACTTGTACAGCAAGTAGGTTCTTGCTGTCATCTAATGCACGATTTTTATATGGAGAGCAAATAATATTGTAAAACTATGTAACTGTAATGTACGAGTCCTTTACGAGAATCTTGACAGAAATAATGACTACGCTAATAAACTACAACTTACTAAGTACTGTTGGACAGAAATATGTGCCTCGGTAATAAACACACCTCTCTAGTCAGCCCATAAAATACATTTACATTATATTTATTTTTTCACCGAAACGAGATATGCCTTTATTTTTAAACATTACATACCATCACGCCTGTAATCCCCGAAGGGTTGTTGGTGTACTTAATGTACACCCACACTTCGCCGGTATGTTTAGGTCACATGTAATAGGGGGCGAGCCTATTGACCGGGCACAAATCCTTACTCCGATCTACTACTGAGAATTTCATAGAAAAACTCAATCAGTAACACTGCTCGATCTGGAGATCGAACCCAGGACCTCTAGCGTAGCTGTCGCGCTTAGAACTACTAGACTAATAAGGCAGTCATTAACAGTCATTTAGTCCAGTCTACATCTACATGACTGTAATGAAACAAGTTACCTTTTACAAGGATATTAACAAGTGACTTGTCAAGCTCAGAAATGAGTTCATGCCCTGGTATTTTGGGCACAAAAAAAGTTTCTCGGTATTTAAACCCATCTCTATTCAGGCGATAAAAATATTTAAAAAAAACATTCGTTTGGTTATGACAGGTGTTTTAAACTTATAACATTTTTCTTTTGTTATCAAAGGCATTTCACAGCGTTATAGTTTTCTCACACATTATACCTACTGTTAAAACAAGGAAGTTATTACAAAGATGACGAGGGCAAGTACCAAGTAGTCAGGTTCTTTGCAGAGTAACGGCATGTCGATCCGCCGCTCACCTCACGTACTGTGTAGATTGCTGAAGAAGTCTAGTAGCTAGGTACTATTTGGTTTCGGATAGAGAAAGATACAGCAAAATAATTGAATCGATTGTGATAACATTCAAATAAGTAAAGAAAGGTTCAATTGGTACGCAAGGTTACATATCAAGCTATACCAAACCAGTTTACGCTGGCCTGTTATTGTTTATGAAGCCTTGACAATGCGAGATCAGCTTAAACTGGTTTTGTATAGGTTGACCTGTAGCCGTATGTACAATCTTCTTATTCGCGATGTGGGACCATCTCAGCAGTATATGTCAATATCGAACATTCAGTTATAAAACTGCCATAACAGTCTAGTGGTCCTAAGCGCGACTGCTATGCTATAGGTCCTGGGTTCGTTTACCAGGTCGGGCAAAGTTTTTCTACAAAATTCTTAGTAGCAGCTCGAAGTTTCGAATTGTGAGTTAATGGCAATAGGCTCGCCCCCTATTTCATGGGACCTAAACATACCGGTGAAATGTGGTTGTACATTAGTACACTTCTGCCTAACCCTTCGGGGAATACAGGCGTGATTGTATATTAATTAGGTATAAAAAATATATAAAATAACGCACCTCCTCCTTTTTTGTGCTCAGTTAAAACAGATAAAGAAATTGCACAAATCAATTAAGTTGAATTAGAATACTGAATCGTATAGGCTTGCTTAGTTTGTATAGATTGTACTTATCTAACATCCGACGCTTCTTTATCCACTGTCAGCCACCACTCGCTCGTTGGCAGGTCCTTGCCCAAACTTTAACCTTTAACACGAACTTAAATCTCTGTAGAGAGTGTCGAGTATGTCCCACTTTAATAAAGCTGCCTTATCATGCATAGTCACGGTGACTGTCGTCTTCATTAGGAGCGACACTGAACAGGGAACGTTCTAGAAATAGTTATCTTTACATAGTATACAATGAAGTCACTTCCGATGTCAGTTCGCTTATATCTTTTAAACTACTCAACGGATTTTAAAGCAATTTTCAGCAATAGATAGTGATTCCAGAGGAAGGTTTATATTCCGCCCAAGGCTTCGCCCTCGTGGTTTCTCAGCTTTTCTGTACTATAATATGAAGAAGCCGTGGGCGGAAAGCTAGTATATAATAACCCGAACCCTTGCTGCTACGAGGATGCTCGCTATATGCATGGTCATAGTTCACTGGACTAGGGTTGCGATCAGGCGCTTACTAAAGTTAAATATATTGCTTTAGAAAAAGTATCATACAGTACATACGTAGCACAAATTATTGATTGTACTTAATCTGTACTTGAGTAGAGTGAGCGAACTCTTAGAATGCAGTGGCACAAGTCTGGACTCTCTGGAGTCTCGGCACCTGACACCATACATATTGTCACGCCTGTCTCCCATGGGGGTAGGCAGAGACTATAGATTTCCACTTGCTACGATCCTGGCACACTACTTTCGCTTCATCTACATTCATTAATCTCTTCATGCATGACCGTCGGTTTAGGGTGCTCGGAACCTGGCCTTTTTTAAGAACATCCGCAATTTGGTTGCGGTACGTTCGCCGAGGTCTTCCCCTTCCAACTCGTCCATCCATACTCACCATATATACTTGTTTCGTCAATCTCCGTTCATCCATTCTCTCTACATGACCAAACCATCTTAACATACCTTTCTCAATCCTTGTTACTACATCTTCTTTCACTCCACAACGCTCCCTTATCACACTGTTTCTCACTCTATCTTTTAGCGTAACACCACACATACTTCTCAAAGCTCTCATCTCTACAGCATTTATTCTGCTTTCATGTTTCTTCTGCCATACCCAACTTTCACTACCATACATTAGTGTCGGCGCCAACACTCCCCCAATCACAGCCAGCCGTGCCTTTTCGGACACTTTCCGACTATTCATGAAGGTGTGCGCCCCACCTGACACCAGTAGGTTGATTATAGATTTTGACCATTTTTCGTCAAACTTTTTTAAGTTTTAACTACCAAGTCTTTGAATACTGGGTCATGCAAATATAAAGGATGTACCGATGTACCTATTAAGTTTAGTGGCACAAATCAACAAAAATACCTTCCAATTTATTTTGTCATTTCACATAGCCTTGTTTTAAAAATAAAGAAAAACGAATTGTAGCAGTTACTTTTATTGGTTAACAGTTATTGTCATCTAAAGTAAGTCATCGAAAAATTTAAAAATAACTGCTATTTTCGCCGGATAACGGTTCTATACTGTGAACAGATTCGTTCACGTAAGGAGTACACTTTTTGTGTCGAATCCACGATACGCTTGTCACTATGTTGACGGTCATAATCGAACCGATATTTAAGTAAATTGTCTGATACCAGTAGGTACCTAAGTAATACGGTGCTTGCTACGGTGACCGATAAGACTTTATTGATTTAATTAAGCGACGTCGACCGATCTCTTGAGACCGAAACAATGCATTTTGTTTTGTGTCTATAATATAATATGGTACTTGAAGGGAAAGAAGGTAATTAATTGGATGGATAATTCCCTCGAATTACCTTCTGAAGTTCTGAAGCAAGTGAAGAGAGAACATAAGTAATACCATACCCACTGGTAAATGATAAATGGTAATGGTAAATGTATGCTCACAGCAGGATAAACGGCTTGTTCTTTTAGAATCAAATAGGTATGCACGGCTACACATCAAGCTATACTAAACCAGTATAGGCTGGCCTTGAATTGTACGGAAATCTTTACAATGGGAGGTCAGTCTAATCTGGTTTTGTATAGCTTGATGTATAGCCGTGTGTACAAGACTAGAGTGACTGCACGTTTAGCGCAGTGGCTGAGCAATCGGCTTCTGCTTCACGGGTTGTAGAATCGATCCTCGCGTGGAAAATACTTGTACTAGCTACATAGTTCTTCCGAGCATGGGTGTTTGTGTATCTGAAAATGTGTGATTGTAAACTGTGGGTTTTCTCTTCTATAGTGTATGCCTCTGCATGCAATATTCATTATGTCATTTATTATAATTAACAATATATAATTTGAAGAATAACAAACAATAAAAGGTACTTTATATTACTTACTATTTGACAATGTTGATCCAGTTGTTACCTAGGTTCTTTGCGCGACCTATTTCACCTCGAAGTATTTAATTTAGTTTTAAGTCAATTCCTCACACCAATACTTTTTGAGTTGTGGTTTCCGGTGTGAACTCCTCGTCACGACGTGGACCTAGCTATCGGGCTGACGTATCAGCCAGTCACGACTTTATCGTGTTGCGGCCTTCTGTACTAACACATACATACATACATACATACATATTGTCACGCCTGTCTCCCATGGGGGTAGGCAGAGACTATAGATTTCCACTTGCTACGATCCTGGCACACTACTTTCGCTTCATCTACATTCATTCTAACACATAATATAACAGTCCTAATCATCTTGCCGTGAGATTGATAAATGTTCTTGTTCCCGTTGCTTCACCATTGCAAATGCCTTTGATACATATTTTGTGGAGTAAACATTTTTAATTTTAATTTTTAAGGCTAATGAATTATCTGTTTCCATGAGTTCTTTTTTACTTTACTGCATTTAGTTCAAATAACAAATATATTATATTATTTCTGAATAATTAAAAGTATCGCTACCTCCTTATTTAGTTTCTTTATCTTAAGAAAATTATAATTTTAAATCTTCACAGCTAAAATAAAACATGAGTTTAACAGTTAAGTTAGATCTAATAAATATAGTTTTTTTTTGTAACGGTAGACAGTGAAGTGACAGATGGACTGTACCTATTACTAATTACACATCTAAAATCATTAGCAATTCAAATCACCTTTCTAAGGTGCAAAGACCGGGTAATACGTTGTTAAGATGCTCAATTATAATATTTTTCTCGTTAACGGTCGCGTGCTACCTTGGGCGTAGCAACCTCTCTATTTTATTGTCGAAAATTAAAAATATATGCTCAGGTGCACTTCTGCAGATTATGCGAATTTACATAATATAAACCATTTGGTATTCAGTTCAAAACTTTCCACATTTTATCGCTTATTTTTGCTATTATTAAATTAACTGAATTCATATCGTTCTGAAGTGTCATTGTAATTCATCACTTGACAGTCGACTTAACCGTCCATGCCAAGATCTATTTCACATAGAAGAAACGGATATTATTATCGGGTATGCATGATAACTCGCATACAAAAGCAATCCAATTAAGAGGTATTCAGCAACGTCAAATTGTCAACGGAATTAGATGATAGTGCGGCGCGCGCGCAAGTATTCCGCACAAAAAACGCGCGCTATGCTTTCTAACGTTTCTACTGCACGGATGCCTGCACAGTGTCGTGTGATCTCGCCACATCACTAAACTTTATAGTTTAATTAAATTTATGCTCCAAGTGGCTCGCTCGCAGTTTAAAAAGTAACGCAAAAAACTTTAAGTTATTTAATTAATTTAAAAATAATTGGCCAGTAGTTTGGCTACTCGGTTCATTTTGATTAACGAGTAATGGAACAGTAGTTTATGGAAAAGATGAAATTGTGTAATAACCATAATTTAATAATAAAATCCATTTAAATCTGAAAATACTTTTTCGCCGCCGTAAATAGGTTTAACCCTTTTGATTTTAATATTGACTTATAGCTAATTCAGACATTAACCTTCAATGATCTCACATCCTCATATTGCCATAATGTACCAGTTAAAAATGTTATACCTCTTATTTTAAAAGAGTGTCCATGGAGTTTCTTGCCTGATTCTTCTCCATAGGATCAACTTTTTGGAACCGTGCAACTAGAGTCATAACGTTTCATAAATGCCTGTAAAGCCTTATTTGAAATAAAAACATTTGAACTTGACTATGAATTGAAGTAGTCAGTAATTCGAATCGAATAAACGCAATTAAAAACAATTAAACATGCCGTTAGCAAAGTGTGGTGGATGCGGACGCTTTATTTCGTCAACAGACGGCGCTAAATGTGGAAATTGTTCACTGCAGTTTCACAGGGCTTGCGTAGGGATTCCCACTAAGGGCAGTATAACACCAAACTGGCGCTGTCCGGAGTGCAAAAAAAGAATACCCCGTGACAATAAGACAGAGACGCCAGTTCGAGCTGCTTGTAGCCAGGTTGGTGTCAGTATGGACGCGGACATGGAAGTTGCAGACCAAGGTGATACCAGTGCCACCAACAGCTCCTTGGCGAACGACTCTCAGGAACTACTGTCTGGCACTAGTCCTGCGGCTGACGTCGTACGAGTGACCACACCGGTCCGTGGCATTGCTGCGGAGGACACGCGCCGCTCACCTGGCGCAGTCGTCGACGACACCCGCCAGCCGACACGGCACACAAGCACCGACCTGCAGATCGTCTTACGGGAGCTGAAAGTCGTTCGCGAAGAGATACAGCTGTTCAGGAATCAGTTGCAGGCAGAGCTTGCCGAGCTCAAAGTAGCTATGGGTAGCTGTATCGCCCGCCTGGACAGCCTAGAGGGAAGGGTGGAAGCACTGGAACAGCGTGCCTCTCCAAGCTCATTGGTGTCTTCGAACGTGGATGGCATCGTTGAGGAGCTTAGAAGAGAGCTCAATGACAGGGACCAGGATCTCCTCGCAAATGATATTGAGATATCAAACATGCCTGAGACTACCGCAGAAAACCCAGTCCACATTGTGAAGCTGATTAGCCAAAAACTGGGGGTCACTTTGGAGGAGAGGGACATCGTCAGCGCGGAACGAGTCGGCGGACGCCACATCAATGCCACCAGTCCTGGGGAGACCGTGGAACAACGGCCGCGCGCCATTGTAGTGCGCCTGGCGCGCCGCGACCTGCGCGACGAGCTGCTGCATAGCGCACGAGTACGGCGCGGGGCCACCACTGCTGACCTCGGCATGACCGGCCAGGCAAGAAGGTTCTTCCTTAACGAGCGGCTGACCAAAACAAACCGACAGTTGTTTCGCAAAACTCGCAGTGCCGCCGGTCTTCATGGTTGGAAGTATGCCTGGACAAAGCGGGGTCGCATATTGGTTCGGAACAAGCCTGGTGACCCAACCCGTAGGATCCGCTCTGAAACAGACATTGCAACGATTATTGGTCCTACAAATGAAACCAGTTAGTTGCCTACTATTAAAGTGTATTTATTTTAACTTTATCCTAGTTAAGTTTATTTTATATTTTTATTGCTTTGCGAGGAGGGTTGTGCGTCTCTTGAATCACACTCTGGCTACATCAATTTGGCTATCATATTATATATTGTATATCATTTTGGCTGGCAAGTGGGTTTTGATGAATAATAATCATTTCATAACTTTATACACACGCAGGGTATATTTACACGCCACTAAACACAATAGTTTCAGTAATAAGGAACATTATATTTACAATAAATTATCAAAACATTACATATACACTAATAATTACCATTTACATAAAAATATTTACAACACAATCACTTATTTAATTAATAACAATGACACGAACTAAACACTTAAAATTTGGTCTATTTAATGCTGGCTCTCTGGCAACAAATACTGATGAGTTTTTGCTAGCCATGGACCGCCATGCAGTAGACATAATGGCCATAAATGAGACGTGGCTGCGGCCGGGGGAGGAGGGGCGAGCACCCACCGTGCCCGGTTATAAATTAAAACACATCCCGCGTCCAAAGTCTATACGTGGAGGAAGAGGAGGAGGAGTAGGGTTCTACATTAGGACCGGAGTTAGTGCGCGAATTAGAGCCCCCCCAGAGCAGCCAAATATTGAGCAGATGTGGCTGTCTTTAACCCACAATGGCAAAAGGTTATTAGTAGGAACAGCATATCGTCCTCCTTGGTCTGACCTGACAAGCTTTCTTGAGGGCCTAACTGACAGCATCAGTGCTTTGTCTCCTTACGATAACATTGTGCTGCTGGGTGACTTTAACGTTAATATGTTAGATATCGACAATGTCAAAACAAAAAAGTTGAATGAATTCATCAATTATTTTGGCCTTGAACAAATAGTCAGTACACCCACACACATAGTGGGTAACAGTAGCACGTTAATCGACGTCATTTGTACTGACATTGGGGTTCGTGGCATGGTGGTAGACCATATTACTGAGCTTGGCCACCATTCATTTATAACATGTGACACAGTAATAAAGAAGGATAGACCTAAACCCAGACTGGTCTACTACCGTCAATTACAAGACATACTGCCAGATTTATTTGCTTTGGATCTGAATTCGATTCCTTGGCCACAAATAACTGAAATGGGCAATGTTAATAATATGGTTGAATCCTTCAGTTCACATATTCTGTGGCTATTTGATCTTCACGCCCCACTAAAAAACAAAATTTTCAAATCGCGCCCGACGCCATGGATCACAGAAAACATGCGCCTGATGTTTAGACTGCGTGACGAGGCCAGGAGTAAATACCATGCTAGCGCCCCTAATGAGTCATCCAAAAGATATTACTTGGACCTCAAGAGACAGACCACCTTTGCGCTTACATCAGAGAAAAAGGCATACTTCACTAAGCACATCAACAATAATATCCGAAACCCTAAAGTACTATGGAAGAACCTAAAATCAGACGTACTCCCAGACCATGTAGAAAAACAACTGCCGAGTCATTTCGATGACTCAGATGCGATTAATAGGGCTTTTCTTGATGTGCCAGGTATATGTAAAACAAACATTCAGCAACTCTCATACTTTGAACATCACAGACACGGTGATGGTAAGTTTTCATTGGAGACAGTTGGGCAGGACTCCGTTTTAAAGATAATTAAGACCTTCAAATCTAACGCACGGGGTGTTGACGGTATTAGCTTGGAGATGTTGTCCCTAACATTACCTGCCACGTTACAAAGCATAACCGATATCATTAATTTATCAATTCTCACATGCACTTTTCCTCACTCATGGCGATGTGGCATAGTTCGCCCTATCCCAAAAACCTCAAACCCTGTGACTTTCAAGGACCTACGCCCAATCAGCATTCTGCCATGTTTGTCGAAGATTCTGGAGCGGGTGGTCTATGCACAGATAGTAACATATCTTGAAACAAATAACATTCTGCCAGATCTTCAATCAGGTTTCAGAAAGGGCCGGGGTACTGCTACTGCCCTTGCCGATGTTGTGGGGAATATTCTTGAAGCTCGTGACCGGGGGGAGGGGACAATTCTCACTTTACTGGACTATTCTCGTGCGTTTGATGCAATAAATCCTACACTCCTACTTTCCAAGCTTGCCTACTATGGGTTCTCAATTGAGGCTATTAAGTGGTTCAACAGCTATCTGTCAAACAGGACTCAATGTGTTGAGGTATATAGAAATGATGGTCAGATAGATAGATCTGTTGCTCGTGACGTGGTGAGAGGTGTTCCTCAAGGATCCATTCTCGGTCCACTACTCTACATTTTGTACAGTGCAGATGTCGTTAAGTCATTCGTAAATTGTAAATATCACATGTATGCTGACGACATCCAGTTGTTTATTTCTTTTAAACCCCATGACACCTTAACAGCTGTCCAGAGGATGAACGAGGACCTTCAGAGGGTAGTAAATTGGTCTGAACAAAACTCCCTAGTGTTAAATCCAACAAAGTCCAAGTTTATGGTGTTCGGAAGTAAAAATCAAATACATGCCACCTTAGCTGCCAACCCTAAGATAGTTGTCATGGGTGAAAGAATTTTACAAGTCCAATCAGCCTGTAATTTGGGAATGGTCATGGACCCTGAGCTGAGATTTGAGGCACACATAGCTAAAACACTAAGAAATTGCTTTTACAGGCTCAAAATCCTGTACAATATAAGAGAATACCTAAGTATACCAATAAGAAAGCAACTGGTAGATAGTCTAGTCCTGTCAAGATTAAATTACTGTGACACTGTATATGGCTCCTGCTTGCTGTCCAGAACAGTGCAGTTGATCCAGCGTATTCAAAATGCTTGTGCACGTTACTGTTTTAGTATACCCAGAAGAAGTCATGTCACACCATATTTAAATGAGCATGACTTGCTCAAAATGGCTGCTAGGAGGAGACTACATATGGCTAGTCTACTGTTTGGCGTCTTGGAAACAAAAAAACCCAGCTATCTGTACAGTAAATTGGATTGGAGACAACATCAATCAAAGCACTGCTTACGGTCTGTTGTGAACCCACTGGCCGTTCCGAAGCACAGTACAACTGCTTTCCGGGGGAGCTTCAAATATGCTGCCACGCACTGTTGGAATAATATTCCACCACCAATCCGCAGCCTGAAAACCAAACAAGGCTTCATTAAACATCTCAAAAGCCTTTATTTAAAAACACAAACCCAACAGCTATAGTTTTGATGTATAAGGGTTATTCATTAAAGATACCTTGGGTTACTAGCCAGTTGACTCGTGGTGGAAATCCATATGGCGTGGCCGTATTTTGTTTCATAAACAAACTGCTGCTTCGCACATCACAACTGCCCTCCTAGCCTTGCTATTGTAAAGCCTGAAATTGGTCAGAGAGTAGCCTTAGTACACTATTACATACATGTTCCTAAAATAAACAATCTATTTTCACTATTCATCTCAAGTTATAATTTTCCAACTATAATTATCTCACCAATGTGGTTCCAGCCTGCAAGCCATGGTTGGGGGCATTCAGCGGTGTGAGCAGCATTTCTGGGAAGGGTTACTGCAGCTCAGATGCACTGTCATTGCCTGGAAGTGATTACACAACTTTTAAGCAAAACCCTTAGCTGTCTTGGTTATCATGAATTCGAGATCATAAAATCATCATAAAACCATAATTACCTACGGATGATAACTGGGTCAGATACATTTCATATCCCTTATTTTAATTATTTTAATATATTCGTTAATTTTAAGTGTGAAACAGTTTATGATTGTAATTTTACTATCTCCACAACCTCGGGTTAGACTCTCGGACATTTTGTTTTTAGGGGTTCTCATTTCACGTGTATCTCGATCGATATTGATCGATCGGCGTGCCTAGTGCGCAACTGAGGCGCTGGCTCCGCTCCGCCAGTTGCCTGCTGACCCACTGCTCTGTAATATTGTTTATTATTATATGTAATTCGTATCACTCACTACTTTATATAATATTTCTTGTTACCTATACATTTTTATTGCTCAATTACAATTTTTCTCTTCGCACTACACAGAAACTCTCGTTTACACCAACAAATCTAGTATTTTAATTGACACCGAACTTAAACTTACATCATATTAATATTTATTTTATTACACTATGTACTCACCTATAACAATAAATCACTCATTTATTAGACACACACGAAGTCAGACGCCACACATCACTAAGGTCATCGCCGAAAACCAGCGCTGTCGGTGTTGTTTACCGCAACATCACAGCATCAAGCTGAGCGTTGACCTATTTTTCGTGCCGAGACGGCGCACACCCTCTTTCGCTAGTTCCACTTATTTATGTTCTTTTTGAAATAAGTATAAAGTTTGTAAGTTATTTCATTTGTTGCGTAAATCATAATTTATTCTGGTTGTTATATCTATTGTTTACACTCTTTGTTGTTTACCAACACATAACCTCACGTAACATTATTAATATAACTTTTTTTTTTTTATGTTTATGTTGGTATTTTAAGTTGGCAGTGTTGCCACTAATATAATTTTTTGTACGCACGGCTACACATCGAGATGTGCAGGGCCGGTTTATGCTGGCAATGCAGTGCGAGATCGGCTTGGACTGGATTTGTATGGGTCGACCTGTAGCAGTGTGTACACACATTATTTTTTTATGATTTTATTTAGTTTTTAATTATTTTATTTTTTTTAGATTCTAATACTTATGGTATGGTTTGTTGTGCGTCAGACGGACGAAAAATAAATACTTTTTCTTTCTTTTCTTTCTTTCTAATTGAATAATAACAAGTCCGGTTACTTTTTACCAAGTATAAATTGAGACTGAGACCAAATAAAATACAATTTCTAAATAGAGCCTTCCGATTACCGTAAGGTTAAGCCAACGGTAATAGATTAGTGAAGGCAAAGATAGACCTAGATTAAATAAGTCACCAGCTAAATAATAAATAATATCATTACAAATAATAATTACATATCATATTATAAAAACCCAAGATCTTATAGTAGGTACACCTTAATATAAAATAATTAATATATAAAATAAAGGTATAAAACTTCCTCCTCTCTCCTACATCTTGCCGTGCCTGACAAGGCCCACACATGATTCCTAAATTATATGATTTTAACGGCTATTTTAACTTGTGGAGTGCAATAAATGTATTGAGTATTGAGCTACAGATTACTTAGTATTTGAATATAACACAACATTTTGTTAGTTTTCTTCATCCCTTGCCCAGCCCATAAAACAAGCAACATATATACTTCTATCCACGATCTGTGGCATGTAGCTCTCACACGTTGATAATAACATACAAGTACATAACACGACTGTTTGCGATGATTTGTCGTTATACGAGTACCCGCCCGTCGCCGTGCGTGCACGCAGCCGACCGCGTCGGGGATAAAATCTGTAATTATTGTGGCATATCCATGCTGTGACAGTCTATGTACCTGCTAGATGGGCGTGGCCACGTTACACGCTTCACCACCTCTAGTGGTATTGACGATTTTTATGACTTAGTTATCCGCAATGTTCTCGTATTCCCTATTAATTCCCTGCCTTATGCCTACACTATATTCAACAGAGTTGCAATTTTAATTTAGTTCTGTACAAGATCAAATAAAAAGTTAAGATGGAACTTTGCGAACAAAGAAGTGAGGCCGGCTAAAACTACGCCTTGCCGTGTACAAACACAATTTTACACTATATAACAATACCGAAACTACGCCTTATCTTGTCAGTCGAGCTTTCGATAGCTCGATAGCTCGACTGACAAGATAAGGCGTAATTTCGGTATACGTGTGTGCCTGTAATTGTGTTTGTTCGCAAAGTTCCATCTTAACTTTTTATTTGATCTGAGAGTTTTGTAAGCTCTGTAAATATTTTTTTATTCTCCAAACCAAAAAGTAAGAATTTGTAGTAGTAATTTCTGTAGCGGAATATCGTGAACAATTAAGCGATATAACACTACCATGGGGCTTTTCAATCGGATTTAGTATATATATCGGCTCCGTTACAACAAATAATGGCTGGCGATGCATCTTTGTTGAGAGGCTCTAGCGGTACTGTGCGCGTGCGCCGGTCATAGCCCGATCGAGCGCACGATGCAACCCAGGGCTGGCGAACATGCTTAGCAGCCATGGGATCTGATCAATTTTAATTCTCGTGACGTAGGTATATTATTATACGGGCACAAATATCTCAAAGGCAGGAACGCTCATACATATTAATTTAAAAAATAATTAATTAAATTTGAATTCGAAAACGACTTCTAGAAAATTATGGTCATACGACATAACCATGAACAGCATAATTCCATTAACAATACAACATTAGACAAATTAACAAGAAATAACTTTCTAAATTTGTCTAACGTTATAATTAATAATTATAGTATAATAGTTGTTGCCAGTTGTAGTAGTAATGCGTTATTAATTCAGAATAACGGTTTAACTAGCGTTAACTGTTCCATTGCTTATTTAAAATTATTCGGTGACATTATAAATATTTTATTCCTATTAAATGAACTATTCTCAACGGTAATCTATATTGATTCGATATTTACATAAATCATGATTCATTTAATGTAAAGCCATAATCGTGCGGCAGTATTTAAACAAGTATATTATTGTAAATTTTTTTTTGTACAATTTTATGAAATACCGGAAACTAGCTTAAGATTTTAGCTGGAAGCTGGCAACCCTGACTCGTTGCGCACGATTGCTTGTCGGCCGTGCGGCAAATCTTTGACTCGCACCGGGCGAGTGATGCGATGGCTGGCTTCCTGCAAGTCAGAACATTACTTTGAGCTTTACATTCTAACTGAATTAGCTTCCGGGTGGATTAAGAAATTGCCGTGTATTAGCAATATCCGAGTAATTTCGCAGGGTATTAAAACTTTAACAGTGACTGACTTAGATATCGTATTGGGCGAATAATGGGCGTACTTTTTTTAACTGATGTTCGTTATACAAGGCTACAGAGTATTGGTCACGATTCTGTGAAAGGGTTGCAGGTAGTTGATACCAGTTTTTTTTTTCAATTTCTGGAAAAAATATGGATTGGGATGAAAAAGTCGGGACGCACAAAAAAGGCATATTAATAAACCTACAAATCTCGCTGACTCATTCCCCCAACCCGTGCATTGAGCTCGCTCGCCTCGTGGAGCTCTTTGTTCAGAGGCTGCCTAGATGAAAAAGCAGGATTTTGGGTGACCCTCTTAAAGTGAAAACGGGACGCGTCCCGAGAGGGCTTACTACGTACTGAGCTTTATGGGACGTCCCACCAATAACGGAATATCTGACAACATGGCAATTGTAGGATAATATGCCCTAACACCTCTAACTAATCAGTTCATTACTAACATTTAAAATCACCACTGAATTACGATCCCAACCTGAAATTTCTGCAGAGCAAACATGATTATACCCCACTTAAGGACCTTAGTTCTTAAAGTTGAAATCCCTTGAAACTTGAAGTAGTGTTTACTGATGTAGTCCTCACTACACAGACTTAAGAGCTAAGCCAACAAACACAATCGGTTGTCAGCATTAAGTGCTCTCGAGTGGACAGTGGAACGGGGAAAGCTTATCTTAGCCGTTTTGTTTAAAATGTATTCGTTTATATAATTAGGTCACAAACAGGAGCTTAAGAGCAAACATTTACCGTTTTTAAGCTACATTATAAAGTATGTAAATTATATTAAATTATATCGTTATAAAACCCGTTAATGGGTATAAACCCCTGATGGCAATCCCTGAGCGACTATGAGCCTTCAATCCTTTTCTATATGAGTGCATGATGAATTTATAAGAGATTCAATCTTGTCGTGATGCAGTACAGTCCACTTTTACATACACACCCAATACAACAGCGATACAAGACCGTTTATAACCTAACACGAGGGTATCGATTCATACCATGACTGATAAAACCCCTTTCAGCATCTATAAAATCGGCCGGTATCGCGATGCAGCGTTCTACAAACTCTGTTCTCAAACATCTGTTATACAAACAGAAAATGGTTACTGATATTAACAGTCCTCTCACTATGCTACTGAACATAGCCCCAAATACACCAAGAAATTAATATCCGTTACTACATAGAGATATACTTAAATTATTTTGCAGTGAGTCCTGTTTGAACATAATCTTGACGAAATGCCTCTGTTTGTTTGTAGGAGTGGACGTGACAGCCAACCAGGACGAGATCTCGTCGCACGAGACGTTCCAGCTGGAGTTCGACTGGGCCACGCGCCGCTGGTACATCCGCACCATGCAGGACCGCTACTGGACCCTCGAGACCGGCGGCGGCATCCAGGCCTCCGGAGACAACAAGTGAGTACTTATTAACACCCTAGGACGAATGTGCCATCATTGTCAGTCCAAATCCCAATCGCGGAAAATTGCGAACGGCGATATTCCAACTAACACAGCAATTTTGATGTAGGTCATAAACGTCCATCCTTGAAATTAGTTTCGATAAAATGTAGTATACCATCACGTCTGTATTTCCCGAAAAGTTAGGAGGTCTACTGCTGTGCTCCCATATTTTGCCGTTATGTAGATATAGGTATCATGTAATATGGAGCGAGTCTATCAGTACCATGTTTCAGTTTAGTAACTCTTAAGTTACTTATCAAGTTTTAGGACTCAATTGGAATATATGGTCGCTTCACTGTCCTCTATAAAAGATAATGTGTATCCTTTTATATCTTGTAAGATTCCGTCTGTTGTGCAGGTCATCCAACGCCCTGTTCGAGCTGGAGTGGCAAGGCGACGGCGCGGTGGCGTTCCGCGCCAACAACGGCAAGTACCTGATGACCAAGCGCTCCGGGCACCTGTACGCCAACGCCGACGCCATCGACGACAACTGCAAATACTACTTCTATCTCATCAACAGGTGCGTACCCGTGTCTTTTCGTAATACCTTATTGGTCAGTTAAATGACGTCAATATGTGTATTTATTAAAGAGTAGGATAGATGTGTATTTCCAAATCTACTCAAAAATTTGATGACAAAACATGATGCTAAACTATGCTATGCGAATGATTTTTGAATGAGTGACCATAATAACTACAATTATGTCAATAAACAAAAATTCTTATGAGTTATTAAAATTAGAACTTAAAACTATAATTTCCTAACTCATGGAAAATAGAAAACATGACACTGGGTGATTGGCTCAATTTATCTTTAAGTTAATCAGGTTTTAAAACGGTATTTTTCTTATACACTCCTTATTTTCCTCAAAATAATAATAAATATACCTTTTGTAGGCCTATCCTGGTGCTGAAGTGTGAGCAAGGCTTCGTGGGTCCCAAGGGCGTGAAGATGGAGTGCAACAAGGCCAACTACGAGACCATACAGGTCATCCGCGGCCCCAAGGGAGCTGTTTACTTCAAAGGTGAGGCTCTAAGTTTACGACCATCGAAAATCTGAACTTCATAGTTCAACGTATCGATACCTCGGGGCTCAAAGGGCGTAACCGCCAAAAACTCGATTTTATAAGAGAGCCAAAAAAAAAATAGACAGCTTTTTTGGTTTTTGGCCTAAATAAACCATTTAAATAGTACACACACATACATAGTTACATTGTATTTTGAATAAATTTAAAAGTAACAGAAATAGCTTTCTTACTTAACTATTTTATTTGTTTGGTCTGGTTAATGAAATTCTGCAATCTCAGTGGGTCTTGTATGAAAACAATACATAATTTGGCGATGAGTACATTCGCCGTCAAAAGGAATCTATACCAATAAACTTTCGAAATTCCAGGACAAAACGGCAAATACTGGCACGCGGACAGCGAGAGCGTGTCGTGTGACGCAGACAGTCCGCAAGGGTTCCACCTGGAGCTGCGCGAGCCCACCCGCCTGGCCATCCGCGCCGCGGGCCAGGGAGGGTACCTCGCCGCCGTCAAGAACGGGAACTTCCGCCTCGCCGGGCCCGAGCTCGCGCAGGCCACGCAATGGGAGTACTAGGCGCTCACCACCACAGGGATCCTTCCGATAACATATTATTTTGTAACAACGCAGCCTCGATCGAGGGCAATTCTGTCTAAAATGGTGTCTCAGCACTAACTCTATTATTACAATTTTTCTTTGTCAAATTCAGTACATACAACCATCATTCATGAGTTCATAGTTAATGTTTAGAGGGATCTCTTACAAATCCTGCTCGCAATACTCTTCGATTATAACCGCCGCGCGTTGTTCACGAGCGCAGCGCCGCTGCTGATGGCGTGGGACTTACTCCATATCGAATGTCAACACCGAGGGCGCGCGCTTCACCGACGCCATTTTAGTTCTCCCCATGCCGCCATCTTGCTGAAGCGTGGCGGCGACGAACGACCCAATCAGCTCATTCTGGGACAGAATCCGCTGCCACTGGTATTTATTAATTATAAAAAAATATAAAATGGGAATGTTAGTCAATGCCCCTGCATTGATGATGCACATTTCGTACTAAAAAAAAATATTTATTAAAATGGTTCACACGAACGAGGCGCGCCCTGTTTTGCATTTAGTACGATTAAGGCGATATTATCGCGCGGTGTAGCGCGAATGTGATCATTATGAAAATATCGCTTCACATTAATGTAATCATAGATTATTTTTCTTATAACTGGTAGATCTGCCGTCACGTCGCTTACGTCGAATTATTTTTATATTTTTAATATTTTGTGACTATCACTCATATCGCTTGAATTATTTATTCTAGATTGTATGCTATATAAATTTAGTATGGAAGACATTATGTATTTTGAAAATTTTCGAAAAATATTTATTGGATATTGTAGTGTCTAGTCGATGGTTTTTATACATTTTTTTTGCAGTCTCCAGTACTGCATTACCGTCGTTTCTTGTAGGTTAGTGAAAATGTTAACATCGTGAGACTGATGCCTACAAACAACACATTACAGTGACGCTGTACCGTAATTAATTTAAGTTAAATCAGGGACTGACGCAATACCAGACGCGTGCGCGAGCGCCGCTGCCTCACGTCGCCGACACCAACCAATGTACTGGTACACTGCTCAATATAATACGTCTGACAACATTAACTTTGCATGACTGAATTGGTGAAGAATATAAAGTAATTTCAAATTACCACTTCAACGAGTGTAATTTACTAAATATTGTTCATAGGAAAAGAAAAAACGAGCCTTTCTTACCACTAACAAGTTGTGTACTGTTAAGTTGACAGACTCGAATATTTTCTACACACGGGCGATGTTATCGACAAATTTGCGACTTTAAAGTCGTGATATGTCACAAAAGTCGTCAGTGTGTAGGAGGTGTACTTCGCACTGTCTGGCTTCTAATTATTGAACATGTAAGGTAGGTAAGTTATTATAAGTTATCAGGTTAGGGTAAGCTTGGTCCGCTCCCAACTATATAATCGTCCATTCCATGCTTTTAGAATTACGACATGGGATTAAAAACCATTTTTTTTATTATTTTTACATGAAAAACGGAGATTTTTGTAACTGGTGCATAGTCTTGTCTTGTATATAAACGGTTTCCAATTGTGTACTTACGATATCGTTTGGGAAGCGTTCTCCTTTACATAGAACAAAACGAGAAACATAATTTTTTTATTGAGGGTATTTTGTATGCAATGCTGATTCTGAAATATTTGTACGATAACTTCTTTGTAAACTATTAATGAATAAATTATAATCATATTGTAAGATGGTGTTTTATTATCATTGTTTTGAATCTTTTACCTTGGTATAGTAGAACTATTATACTAATATACTTGGTCTTGGTATAGTATATTCAGGGAGTAATCAAAATGAAGCTGTAAAATGTAGGTAGAGATATGTGTGTATATCAGAATGACTGGACTCATTGGACTGTTCGGTACAATATTTACAACCGAACAGCTCAGCACTTTACCTATGCGTAATTTAATAAATGAACCATAGATTTTGAACCATGGTCCATCGCCAATGAACAATGGATCATGGACTATGAAACATGAACCCTGGACTTTGGACCATGAACTCATGAGATGGTCCAGGGTTCATGGATCATGGTTCACGGTTCATAGTTCATAATCCAAAGTTCATAGTTCATAGTCAGAAGTTCAGGGTTCTTGGTTCATGGATCATGTTTCGTGGTTCATGGATCATGGATCACCGTTCCTGGTTCATGGATCATGGTTCATATTCCAAAGATCATAGTCAGTTCATAGTCAGAAGTTCATGGTTCATTATCGTGGTTAATCGTTCATGGTTCAAGGTTAACGGTTCATAGTTCATAACCCATAGTCAGAAGTTCATGGTTCATGTTTCATGGATCATAATCATGGTTCATGGATCATGTTTAATGGATCACGGTTCACAGTTTATGATTCATGGATCATGGATCACCGTTCATGGTTCATGGTCCATGGTCATGGTTCATAGTTCAAGGTTAACGGTTCATAGTTCATAATCCAAAGTTCATATTGTCATGGTTCTCATGGTTCATTGTTCAATGTTCAGGATTCATGGTAATAGGGCCAGGTCTGATCCAGGTCCAGTAATAGGCCCAGGCCCAGTATTAGGTCCAGATCCAGACACTGTAATAGGTCTAGGCCCAGTAATAGGCCCAGGTCCATTAATAGGTCCAGACCCAGTAGTAGGTCCAGGTCCAGGCCCAGTAATAGATCCAGGGCCAGGCACTGTAATAGGTCCAGGCCCCGTAATAGGTTCAGGTCCATTCATAGGTCCAGGCCCAGAAATAGGTCCAGGTCCGGTAATAGGTCTATGTCTAACTATAGGTCCAGGTCCAGTAATAGGTCCATGTCCAGGCCCAGATATAGGTCCAGGTCCAGGTTTACGTTCAGGTTTTGATATAATTCCATATACATATATGTCCTGTAATAGGTTCAAGCCCAGTTAAAGGAATAGGTCCAACTATAGGTCGGGGTGAAGTTACAGGACCAGGTCTTAGTAGTTCCAGGTCTAGGTCAAGGTCAGGTCCAGGTCCTGTAATAAGGGTCTAGGCCCTGGTCCAACGAAAGGTCCATGTCTAGGTCTAATAATAGGTCCAGGTCAAACTATAGGTCCAGGCCCAGTATTAGGTCAAGGTCCAGGTCCAATAATAGGTACAGGTCAATTAATAGGTCCATGTCCTGGTATAATTCCTTATGTAGGTCCAGGTCTAGGTCCAGTAATAGGTCTAGGACCAGGCCCAGTAATATGTCTAGGTCCAGGCCCAGTAATAGGTCCAGGTCCAGGCCCAGTAATAGTTCTAGGTCCATTAATAGGTCTAGGTCTATTTATAGGTCCAGGTCCAGGTCCTGGTATAATGCCTTATGAAGGTCCAGTTCCAGTAATAAGTCCAGGCCCAATAATAGGTGTAGGTCTAACTTTAGGCGCAGGTCCAGTTATAGGTACAAGTCCAACTATAGGTCCACGTCTAGGTCCAGGTTTGGTTAGGTCTTAGTTCAGGTCCAGTAATAGGTCCATATCCAGGCCCAGTTATAGGTCCGGGTCCAGTAATAGGTCCAACCCCAGTTATAGGTCCAGGTCCAGTAATAGGTCCAACCCCAGTTATAGGTCCAGTCCAGGCCCTGTAATAGGTACAGGTGGTCCAATTAATAGGTCCAGGTCCAGGCCCTGTAATAAGTCTTGCCAAGTAATAGGTCCAGCTCCATTAGTAGGTCCAGACCTAGTAATATGTGCAGTCCAGGCCCTGTAATAGGTCTAGGCCCAGTAATAGGTTCAGGCCCTGTAATAGGTCTCGGCCCAGTAATAAGTAATAGGTACAGGTCTATTAACAGGTCCGGACCCAGTAATAGGTCCAGTACAGGCCCAGTAATAGGTCAAGTTCCAGTAATAGTTCCAGCCCCAGGCCCAGTAATAGGTCCAGGTCCAGTTTCAGGACCAACTATAGGTCCAGGTCTTGGTTCAGGTCCAGGTCCAGGTCTAGATCTTGGTATAATTCCATATCTAGGTTCAGGTCCAACTATAGGTCCGGGTACAGGTCTTGGTCCAGGTCCAGTAATAGGTCCATGTCCAGGCCCAATTATAGGTCCATTTCTATTAATAGGTCCAGGCCCAGTAATAGGTCTAGGACGAGTAATAGGTCCAGGCCCAGTAATAGGTCTAGGACGAGTAATAGGTCCAGGCCCAGAAATATGTCCTAGTCCAGGCCCAGTAATAGGTCCAGGTCAATTTATAGGTGCAGTTCTATTAATAGGTCCAGGCCCAGTAATAGCTCCAGGACGAGTAATAGGTCCAGGCCCAGAATTATGTCCAAGTCCAGGCCTTGTAATAGGTCCAGGCCCAGAATTATGTCCAAGTCCAGGCCTTGTAATAGGTCCAAGACCAGGCCTTGTAATAGGTCCAGGCTCAGTAATAGGTCCAGGTCCAGGCCCAATAATAGGTCCAGTCCCAGTAATAGGTACAGGTCCAGGCCCAGTAACAGGTCCAGATCCAGGCCCAGTAATAGGTCCAGGTCAATTTATAGGTCCAGGACTAGTATTAGTTCTAAGTCCAGGCCCAGTAATAGGTCCAGGCGCAGGCTCAGTAATAAATCCACGTCCTGTAATAGGTCCAGGTCCAGGCCCAGTAATCGGTCCAGGCCCAGAATTATGTCCAAGTCCAGGCCTTGTAATAGGTCCAGGTCAATTTATAGGTCCAGGACTAGTATTAGTTCTAAGTCCAGGCCCAGTAATAGGTTTAAGTCCAGTCCCAGTAATAGGTCCAGGCGCAGGCTCAGTAATAGATCCAGGTCCTGTAATAGGTCCAGGCCCAGTTATAGGTCCAGGCCGAATAATAGGTCCAGTCCCAGTAATAGGTCCAAGTCCACGCCCAGTAATAGGTCCAGGCCCCGTAATAGGTTCAGGTCAATTTATAGGTCTAGGACTAGTATTAGTTCTAAGTCCAGGCCCAGTAATAGGTCCAGGCGCAAGCTCAGTAATAGATCCACGTCCTGTAATAGGTCCAGGTCCAGGCCCAGAATTATGTCCAAGTCCAGGCCTTGTAATAGGTCCAGGTCAATTTATAGGTCCAGGGCTAGTATTAGTTCTACGTCCAGGCCCAGTAATAGGTTTAAGTCCAGTCCCAGTAATAGGTCCAGTTCAATTTATAGGTCCAGGCGCAGGCTCAGTAATAGATCCAGGTCCTGTAATAGGTCCAGGCCCAGTTATAGGTCCAGGTCTAGTAATAAGTCCAAGCCGAATAATAGGTCCAGTCCCAGTAATAGGTCCAAGTCCAGGCCCAGTAATAGGTCCAGGCCCCGTAATAGGTTCAGGTCAATTTATAGGTCTAGGACTAGTATTAGTTCTAAGTCCAGGCCCAGTAATAGGTTTAAATCCAGGCCCAGTAATAGGTCCAGGCGCAGGCTCGGTAATAGGTCCAGGCCCAGTAATATGTTTAAGTCCAGGCCCAGTAATAGGTTTAAGTCCAGGCCCAGTAATCGGTCAAGGTCCATGTCCAGTAATAGGTCTAGGTCTGACTACTACTCAGGTCCAGTTATAGGTCTAGGCCAAGTAATAAGTCCAGGTCCATGTATAGGTCCAGAAACAGTTATAGGTCCAGGTCCATTTATAGATCCAGTCCCAGGTGCAGTCCCAGTAATAGGCCCAGGTGCAGGCCCAGTAATAGGTCCAGGTCCAGTAACAGGTGTAGGCCTTACTATAGGCTCAGGTCCAGTTATAGGTACAGGTCCAGTAATCGGTCCAGGTCCAGGCCCAGGACTAGTATTAGGTCTAAGTCCAGGCCCAGTAATAGGTTTAAGTCGAGGCCCAGTAATAGGTCCAGATCTATTTATAGCTCCAGGCGCAGGCTCAGTAATAGATCCAGGTCCTGTAATAGGTCCAGGTCCAGGCCCAGTAATTGGTCAAGGTCCATGTCCAGTAATAGGTCTAGGTCTGACTACTACTCAGGTCCAGTTATAGGTACAGGTCCAGTAATAGGTTCAAGCTCTGTAATAGGTCTAGGCCCAGTAATAGGTCCAGGTCCAGGCCCAGATCTAACTCTAGGTGCAGGTCTTGGTATAATTCCATATCTTAGTTCAGGTCTTACTATAGGTCTTGGTTCAGGTCCAGTAATAGGTCCATGTCCAGGCCCAGTAATAGGTCCAACCCCATTAATAGGTCCAAGTCCATTATTAGGTCCAGGTACAGTCAGCAATGAAAGTTGCTGAACACGATGAAATCTTCAAAACGCTTAAACATATTTACTATCCAAAATTTACTGACCCGAGATGTGGTAAGTAGTACGTGTTTCTACATGCTGGACCATCATTTTTTTCCTAAGTGAATCTATTGAAAAGTATTGGTGCTGTGTTGTTTTAAAAACTTGGTGGTGTTCAGCAACTTTCGTTGCTGACCGTACAGGTCCAGTAATAGGTCCAAGTCCAGTTATAGGTCTAGGTCTAACTATAGGTGCAGGTCCAGTTATAGGTCCAGGCTCTGTAATAGGTCTAGGCCCAGCAATAAGTAATAGGTCTAGGTCCATTAATAGGTCCAGACCCAGTAATAGGTCCAGTCCAGGCCAAGTAATAGGTCCAGGTCCATTAATAGGTCAAGTTCCAGTAATAGATCCAGGCCCAGTATAGGCCCACGTCCATTTCTAGGTCCAGGTCCAGGCCCAGAAATAGGTTCAGTTTCAGGTCCTAGGTTCAGGTCAAACTATAGGTCCTGGTACAGGTTTTGGTCTAGGTCCAGGCCCAGTTATAGGTCCAGGTCCAGGCCTAGTAATAGGTCCAAGCCCAATAATAGGTCCCGTACCAGTAATAGGTCCAGACCCAGAATTAGGTCCATGTCCAGGCCCAGTAATAGGTCCAGGTCCAGTAATAGGTCGAGGCCTAGTAATAGACCAGATCCAGTAATTATTACTGGACCTGGACCTGAACGAACCTGAGCCTATTTTTTTTTTTTTTTTTTTTTATTGTGGCAGGAGTGGGAAATCCTCATGGACACCCAGACTGCTCGACACGTGAGACAGTCTGGGTAGTGCCGGACTCTTACCGGCTAAAACCACACTCCTGCCATGCGAAAGGTCCCCTGCCATTCGAGTACGCAGGGACATTGCATGGGCTGTAGATTTATTTTTCTGCTTCAATCTTGTTATAGTAAAAAGGATATAAATTTAAATAATAATAATAATATATAAAATTTAAATAAATTGTAAAACCATATAATAAAAATGTTCAATCATATAATATAATTTCAATTTTTCCCATAATAATAGTAGATGTAAATAATAAATAATTCCGATTTTGTTAAAAATGAGTAATTTCTATAATTAATTTCAATTTAAAAATTCCAATAAATAATTTCAATCTAAATTCCAATAAATAATTTCAATTTAAAATTCCAATAAATAATTTCGATATATAAATTCAGTTAAAATTTCCAATAAATAAGTTCAATTAATAATATAAAATAAAGTTCCACAAATAAATTCAATAAATACCTTTAAAACCGATATTTCTATTTATTCCTTCTATTGACTGACTTTACAATTTTTGTGATATATATAATAAATGGTGCCCTGTGTTTTTTATTGTCTATAATTAAGCTTAGATTTTCCAAAGTTATTTTGTCTCCTATCTCTGCTTCGAGGTCGTACCTCAGGAGGGCATACACCGGGCAGTCCGTCAGAAGATGGAGGACTGTCTCCTGCTTGTCGGGGTCGCAGGCGCATGCCGGGCTCTCCTTGCACTTGAAGCGAGTCAGGTATTCGGAGAACCCGCCGTGGCCTGTTAGGGCTTGGGTCAGCTCTTTTGTGGCCTCCATTTTGCGCACTGTCCTGTACGCAGCGATCGCGCATGGGAAGAACATCTTCGTGGTGGCCGCCGTTTCTCCTGCACAATACCTCCGGTTCCATTCGCCCAGCGTCTCCATTCGGATCATACGCTTGACGAATGAAACCGGGCATTTGTCGTAGTCGGGTTGCCGCTTCGACTTTAGGGCAGCCTCCTTCGCGAGTAAGTCGGCTCTCTCGTTACCCTCCAGCCTCGCATGAGCTTTCACCCAGAACAGGGAGACGCTCTTGTTCTGGGAGTTGGTGCGGCGGATGGCGTCCCTTGTTTCCACTGCAAGGGCATGGAGGGCTTCGGGGTTCACGACTGTTTGGAGTGCTGCCATGGAGTCGCTGTAGATAGCGAACGCCGTCTCAGACCTTCGGAGGGTTTCCTTCGCTGCTTTGCAGAGGGCGAGAAGTTCGGCCTGGTAGACGGTGCTGTAAGACGGCAGAGCAAGCCTGAGGGCTTTGACTTCCGCATCGCCGGTCCACACTGACAGTGCGACACCGACTTTGCCCTCAATTTTACTGCCGTCTGTGAAGATACGCACCGCATAATTGCGGTGCTCATTGTACTGATCCTCGTCTACCAGGCGTTGCAGTGCAATGGCCCTCTGCTCAGCCGGATGCGGCATTTCCAACGCCGATACCACTCGCTCGATCTCCCGATCTCCCAGCGCTGGATGGGATACCCCTCTCTTATAGTTAGACCTAGACCTATTGGTCTAGGCCTAACTATAGGCTCAGGTTCAGGCTCAGGTTCAGTTTTAGGTACAGGTCCAGTAATAGGTCCAAGCTCTGTAATAGGTCTAAGCCCAGTAATAGGTCCATTTATAGGCCCAGACTCAGTAATAGGTCCAGTCCAGGCCCTGTAATAGGTCCAGGTCCAGGCCCTGTAATAGGTCCAGGTCCAGGCCCTGTAATAGGTCCAGGTGGTCCATTAATAGATACAGACCCAGTAATAGGTCCACGTCCGTTAATAGGTCCAGGCCCAGTAATAGGTCCAGGTCCAGGCCCAGTAATAGGTCTAGGTCTAACTATAGGTGCAGGTCTTGGTATAATTCAATATCTAGGTTCAGGTCGAACTATAAGTCCCAGTCCAAGTCATGGTTCAGGTCCAGTAATAGGTCCAGGTCCAGTAATAGGTCTAGGTCTAACTATAGGTCCAGGTCTTGGTTCAGGTCCAGGTCTAGGTCTTGGTATAATTCCATATCTAGGTTCAGGTCCAACTATAGATCCGGGTACAGGTCTTGGACCAGGTCCAGTAATAGGTCCAGGCCGTTATAGGTCCAGGTCTCTTAATAGGTCCAGGCCCAGGTCCAGTAATGGGTCCAGACCTAGTAATAGCCCCAGGTTCAGGCCCTGTAATAAGTCCAGGCCCAGATATAGGTCCAGTTCCATTAATAGGACCTGGTTAATGGACCTGGCCCATGAACTTTGGATTATGAACTATGAACCGTGAACCATGAACTATGAAACATGAACCATTAACCCTGAACTATGAACCGTGAACCATGAACGATGAGCCATGATCCATGAACCATGAACTTCTGACTATGAACTTGGGATTATGAACTATGAACCGTGATCCATGAACCATGAAACATGATCTATGAAGCATGAACTTCTGACTATGAACTATGAACTTCGGATTATGAACCGTAAACCATGAACCATTATTTATGATCCATGATCAATGAACCATGCACCATGGACCATGATCCATGAACCGTAATCCATTAACCATGATCCATGCACCATGAACCGTTTACTTCTGATTATGAACTATGAACCGTGAACCATGAACTTCGGATTATGAACCGTGAACCATGACCCATGAACATCTGACTATGAACTATGAACCACGATTTTTGGATTATGAACCGTGAACCATGAACCATGAACCCTGAAAGTGAAAGAAAAAATATACTACTCATAATCGACGCACCATATCTTGTCTCGATCGCCTTTTCATTACGCCGCTGTTTGCAGCCGGCCTGGACGCCCTACATTTCGTCAAGTAAAATTCGTCAAATTCCCCAAGTATTAAAAAACAAAATTAAACACAATTTAAAACACCGACACAAAACTCAGTTTCATAACATACACTTTTTTTTAGAATATTATTACCTGACGTCGCTGCCAGCGTTTATTTCAGTAAATAGTTCTCCAACCAGCTGAGCAAGAAACGGTTGGAGTAACGGGGCACTGAGGAAAAATTACTTTTTTTTTTCATACATTGTTTATTTTCTCGATTCTATCGTATAGAACACCTAAAAGTGAGGCGAAAAGCATCTGGGTGATTTTTGTCTCCGACCAACCGTTTGTCGTAAAAGCGATGTCGAAGGTGAAGCGATCGGTTACAAAATGCAATATTCCTGTACTAGGAGAACTTAGGATACAAGAGCGAGCGTAGCGAGCTGGGAACTTGGAGCAGTCAGAAGTCAACCTTGAACCATGAACCATGATCCATGAACCCTGAACCATGGACCACGAACCATGAGACCTGAACCATGAACGAAGATACAGAACCCCAAAAGCATTTTGCATACTCGTGTCGTGATTATCTCCATTGTCCATACACGTTTTGGTAAGATTAGAAACTATAAATAAATATTTATAATACTAGGCGCTTACCACAAATTTTGAACAGTCGTTGTGAAAAATAATACAGGTATGTATTGAAAAACTTATATATTTTAATTAAATAGTTACATTAATCTTTACAGTTTCTCCCTAGCTAGTGACACGTTGAATTAGCATCGATGCATTTAAAGGTCAGGAAATAATATTAAAAATAATAATTTATCTAAATAACTGATAAACAATAACCACATCAACCTGCTAGTTAATAAGCAAAAATCAAACACTGAATGTATTGTCAACGAGAAAAAAATCTGCTGTAATCGAAGAATTTTAATAGTTATTGAAATAAATGCGATTGCTTTTCTGGCAAGGGTAAATTTTGGCGGATGGCAACACATTCAGTGTGTTAACTGAACATACATAATTTATCTAATACCTTGAATAATGAGGATAGCAAACAATAACACACATAATTATTGATATAGTACAACTCATTATTATATTGGAATCTTTTGTACGAAAACGTATCTTTTCGTCTGGACACAGCTTAGTTTTAAGTAAATGAACTCAATGCAATCATATTGAGCCGAAATTAGAATGTAGAAAAGTGGATAAAGTTGTATTCTCAACTTAATTATATAACACAAATAATAACATTTTATCAATGGACAATTACATAATTTATTGTTTAGGTTCCAGATAAATTTTAGATTTTTTTTTTTTTTTTTTTCAAAATAAGGCGTAATTTCAGCCAAATTATTTTAGTTTTCAATTGACTCATATTTAAAAAAAAACAATGTCAAATGAACACACAAACGCAAAGAACAATAGTCTAGTACCATAATATCTAGATTAATTTGAATTTTATAGTAGTTCAAGCTACGAATAAATAGAGTATTATTTATTCGTAGAGTTCAAGTATAATTATGCTCAATACTTTTTAGGTATGCAAGCATCAAGAGATATCTCATGTTGCCTGATTGATACGAATGAAAAATTCGAGACATTTATAATCGATCATGGGCGTACCAATTTTAGGGGCGACTCAGGTATATTTAAAAATATGTTAGTATTTTGGACAGTTATAATACTAGGATTTACCCTACCTTACCCTACATATTACACCAACTTTACCCCGCCAAACTTCTCAAATTATCCCGAATGACACCCGTCCCGTTTCAACCCCTTATTTTAATGACTATAAGTTATTGTTTTACGAGAAGCCAGAATGTTACCCCCATGACCGTATATATAGGTTTTATGTGAAGTTGAGTGGAGGGCGACGTACAATACATAAACTGTAATACAAAACTTTACTAAGGCACGTATAACAACTTGACACCTTAGACGTCGCGACATGTCCCCGTTGAGTTTCACGGACGATCATTTTTTAGTTCGCTTAGCTTTCTTCTAGCCAAGTTTGCGCGCCCAGTCTAAACAAATCCCAGATTTATAAACTACAATGAGTTAGTTTTTATAATTACTTGTAATTTTATTGAATTGTAATAATCAACCATGCCGTGAAACTCAACGAGTACCTTACCAAAACCCTTTACACCCGAATAAGTTAGGACCCAAGCAGAGACAATGCACATTGCTTGAATACACCGGAATTTAATATTGGTGTATTTATTCCTGGTTTTGTTTTCATGATAGTCTAGCTACAAACCTGTCACCACTCGCGTCTGAATATTTCTATTCATCGACACGCTGTTTTTCGACGCGGGCCTAACATTCGTATCACTATTCACGCTAGTTTCTAGACTACGTTCTATTATCTTGTATGAGTTTGTGTGTGCTAGTTGCTGTCAAAAGGATAACGCAATAAAGTTTCTAATAAATTGCAGCTTGCGATTTCTAATAAGCGTTAAAAACAGTTAAAATGCTATAGTTGCAAGAACCTCACAGTATTTTTTTGAAGTATATTTATATTATTGTTTATTACGCCAAGGTAAAACCACGTTGCATTTTGACAATCATATCGTATATCAAACAAACAAATATACACAGACTAATTAATTTTATTATAAGTATAATCTGTACACAGCAATATGAATTAATCAGACATTTGTACAATATAATATTACGAATAGTATCCTATAATTATTTTGTAAATGGTATTTCATGTTGACATCTGCACACACAAACACACACAATCGTCAGCTATATATTAATCTCGACAGCTCACAGCATTATCCAGTCTATTTATAAAAAACATATTTTACATTATGTATACTGCGTCTATAAGTGGGTATCGACACATCGACACTAAAATAACATTCTCAAAAAAGGAAGTCTCAATGACTTATTATTTCTCTAATAAAATTCAATTGTTTTTATGCATTTTTTAAGTAGCATCGTTTTTCTTTTATACATTTTTTAAACAAACATAGTTTATGTATTTTTATGTCAACAATATTCTGTTGTGTGCGTCGACACCCGTATTTTCTACCTTCCACCACACTGAGTCCACATTATATTAAAACATAATTTCTCATGATTATACCACACACCATTTGCGTAAATTAATTATTATAACAAATAGAATTAATATACATACATTTTATTGGTAATCAAAAATGGTGATTTTATTTAGGACACAAAAAAAAAGAAAAAAGAAATATTAATTTCGTACAAGCGCAGACTGAGGAATAAACTATTGTTCGATACAACTTTACA
>OY292521.1:436766-481277 GCA_958496365.1 Subacronicta megacephala
ACGCAATGCAGTATAAAAATGTATAGCAATTGTTGATCGTAGAGATAAATACCTGGTGTGTGGAGTGCGGCTAGGAGAGGAAGGGATTCGGCGTATGACGCTGGTGGGGCGGCGACCATGGAGACGTGGCCCGCGCTGCTGCTACTGGCGCCCAGGGGTCCGCCGCCAGGGGGGGCGCCACCAGGGGGGCCCCCAGGGGGGCGCCCGCGGGGGGCATCGGCATGGCCAGCGCGGGGGCACTGGCGCCGAAGGACGGTGATGCGGTGCTGAAGTTAAGGCCGGTCAGCCCCATCTGCTGTTGCTTTAACTCGTTCATTGTGAGCCGCGCCTGTTTTAATAAATATTATTAATAGGTATATTCATAATTATCTTGGATAGATTATTGGGCAGCAAAAGACCATTATTTAGGATGGCGTGATTCGACACTGCACATTTCGTGCAGGGATTAGAAATAGTAGAACCATTGTAGTGTTTATTGGATATTTAAATTCTTATAAATAAAAATTACAAATACGAGATTACTCGCGGAGAATAGATTCAAAATCAACTCCAAATAAGGTGAATTTTTGATCCAGTTCCATTACATAGACCTGGTATATTATTTTTATTTTTGTGAAAACTTGTAATTGGCCATCTAACGCTTTATTCAACTGTTTATATTGTATTGTATTAGCTGTAAGTTTTCCTACATTAATAAAATAAAATATCTATACTTAATAGTGTACATGTATGAACATAGCAAATCTATGAGATTTAGCATTGTTGTTTAACATTATTGATAAGTAATGATTGTCAAAACTAGTTAGCTTACGACAAATAGAAGAAACTCACAGGCTGTGGCGGCACGAACATCTGTGTGGGTCTGGGCGGGGGCTGGGGCTCCAGCGCGAAGGGGTTGGGCTGGGGCGGCTCGCCCGCGGCCGACGGCTGCAGGAGCCGGTCCAGGTTCACCAGGGACGAGTTCTCGCCCAGGAACGCCGACGGGGACTTCTTGATGGCGCCCAGGCTGCCCACGGGAGGTGAGGCCGGCTTCGCTGTCAGATTGTCACCTGAAATAACACGTACTAGTATCAGTATACATCGTCAAACGTAAAACGTATAGAGTGGAAGGCCTTTAACCCAAAATAGGACCAATATGACTTATAAGAAATTGATGTTTTAGAGGCCAGTGGTACTCAACCTTTTTTTCATAGGAGCGACAAACACGTTATAGTAACAGTATCACGGGCCGTAAAAAAAATAAAGATTTAAAAGGTTCTGAGGAAAATACATATGCAATAATTAAAAATAACTTCACTAAGATATGAATTTTCGAATTCGATCTCAGGCAGTTTGAACCTGCGCTTTACCAACTAGCTACCGAGACCACTGCCTGTGATGTCGAATTTCTCTTCCACATTTTACGTCTTAAGGCGACGTTTTAACTTCATTGTTATCATATTTCAAAACTGGAGATGAGAATCCAGTAGCCACAGACCATCAACAAATCCTAGTAGTAACGTTTTCTGGGAAGAAACCAGTAGGTATGCCTAGAAGTCGGAGAAAGTAGGTCCTTATTCATAGCCTTATCATATCATATCATTTTAAGCACAGCGAGTATTGGCATCATGTTGGCTTATAGTGTAGCCATGTATTTTTATAAGCTGTTCTATCCTCCTGAAGATGAAGTCTAAAATATGTTGGTTTTACCTAGTGCTGTGAGGTCGAAAGGATCTGATTCTGCGTTGTTGTGGTTGGTCCGCGGCCGCTGCGACAGTGCGTCGAACTGCTCCAGCTCCGACGACGAAGGCGACGACAGCATTGATACCGGCGACTTACCCTGCAACATACAATTTTAAGCTTAATCACAACAAATAAAAAAAAACTGTTTGTCTGTTCGCGATAAACTCAAAAACGACTGCACCGATTTTCATGCTGTTTTCACCAATGGATAGCGTGGTTCTAGAGGAAGGTTTATATGTATGATACATACCGAGAAAACACGCGGGCAAAGCCGTGGGCGGAGAGTTAGTTATAGATATAATATTTCAGCTTTTGTGATGACAAAAAGAATAGCCAGGTAGATAGCCAGTCCAGAATTTAATTTTGGAACGAAGTTCCTTAACGCGGCTTATTGTTGAAGTTGCTTGGTAGAAATCGTCACGTAAGGTAATTACACGCCTTATTTTTTTTAGTACAATGGGCGGTCTTATCGCTAAAAGCGATCTTTTATAGACAACCTGTTGTGTATTTATTTATTTTTTATAGTAGAGGGAGGCAAACGAGCAAGCGAGTCACCTGATGGTAAGTGATCATCGCCGCCCATGGACACCTACAACACCAGGGGGGTTGCAAATGCGTTGCCGGCCTTTTAAATACGAACAGGCTCGCTTCTTGAAGGTTGCCAAGTCGTACCGGATCGGAAATACATCCGCTGGTAATTGATTCCACAGAGTAGTCGTGCGCGGTAAAAAGTTTCTTGAGAAACGCACGGTGGTGGACACCCATTCATCCAGGTGGAATGGATGAAATTTCCATCGCTGGCGAGTGGATCTGGCGTATTGATAACAAATCAAGCGATAATATATATTTACATGTGCGACGGGTGCCCAGGGGTCTGGGGGAGCGGCGGCGGGCGCCCAGGGGTCCCTGGCGGGGCTGCCCACTGCTGACCAGTCTGACGACGTTTCCTGTACAAATAAATGCATATTATAAAAAAATTATTTTTTTATTTACTCGGAAAATATATCTCCTATTATTTTCTACATCTAGCACAATGTTTGAAATTGTGTAGGATTATGAATAGCATTATTTAGTGACATATATTACATTAAAAATTGATATACTTGGTTTTGTAAGTATGTATATGAATTTATCTAAGTACATTATAGAAACCAATCAATCGCCAAGACGTCAGGTTATACAATACTGACAAATTTCTCCAAATGATTTTAAACCTTTACATGTTGATGATTAAGTTCAAAATCGGCTGAGAAAATTTGTCATTTTGTGGTAACCTGATGTGCTCGGGATGGTACAACCTATGTAGCATAAATACTTCTAGCAACTGACGCTTTTAACTGTATTATCTTACCATGGAGTCAGCAAATATACCAAAATCCAGTTGCATAGACTGATATGAGTAAAAAAAACAAAGGATTTTGAGTGTAAAACAAAATATAAACAAAATTATTTAAAAAAAATTTGGTTTTAAAATTCAAACAGCCATTCAGACAGATTCATTAGTTTTGCAACAGGGACTATAGCCTAATCCCTCTCATTATGACCGAAGACTTGTGTCCAGGAGTGGGACAATATATTAATGGGTTGATGATGTTGATGTTTCATTTCGCATCATACCTACAAAACTATAAATGTTCATAGTGTAGTTGATAATTCTATCATTCGATATTTAATTGTTTACCATTCAATAATAAAATCTATTGTTTTAGGTAGTCAGGTGTATTTTAAATCGAAGTAAAAAAAATAAACGTTATAACTAACCGGTCGGGGTTGTTCGTGTCCCCCCCAGGGGTCCACGAGTGGGGCGGCGGAGGCGGGGGCTGGGCTTGACAGGTTCACGTCCAGCAGGTCTAGTAGGTGCGAGTTCTGGCTCGACTCTGCGTTCTGAATCTTTTTAGGAGGGGGCAGCCCGTCTGCCGTCCTGTGGAAAAGAAAATTGTTACTACCATTGCCATATCCAATTAGATTACATAATAAGTCATAAAAAGGTCTCATTACACTGGTAAGTATGTAATGATTCGTTGTAAATAATTATTATATTAAGACTTTTATAATATATAATTTTTTTTTTTTTTTTTATACCACAAGTGGTAAACCAGCATATGGATCGCCTTATGGTAAGTGGTTACCATAGCCTATGGACGCTTGCAACACTAGGGATATCACTAAAGTGTTGCCAACGAAAAAGAAAAGGGAGCGGAAGGAGAAAAGCGAAGGGGACTGATGGAGGAATTGTGCCATCGGCGCTTTACAGTAACTTAACAGTATGCTACTTCGTCGATATTCTGTGGAAGGGTAGTACTGCCTCGGTAGTGCCGACCCATTTCTGTTGGCATGTAGACATGCCAGCGAGACTACTTCTACAAATCAGACTAAATAAATACTTCTGTAAATAGTCTAGACTAAGAGTGTTTTCATCAGTACAATCTACTAGTGACGAGTTCGGCACTGACTGTATTACATTCGGTCTGAGACACTCCATGCACCCGTAGAACCAGCAGCGCGGCGAGCTCTCCGCCGGCGCCGACCAGATGGGACCAGAGCCCGACTCTATAGCCGACCATATCGGGCCAGTGGTCTGGTTCATAGCCGACCAGAGGGGGGCTGTGGTGGGGTCTATGGCAGTCCACACCGGGGCGCCCCCCACCAGCGACCAGGCGGGGGCCGGGGGCGCGCGCCGCTTGTATGTATGCAGGCGGACTGCTTCTTCCCGAAGATACTTTTCTAGTCTGGTGAGAATAGGATGGGATTTGGACAGGATAATTACAAAGATAGGATAAGTAATGACAGTTAGGAAAACCTCATAATGACATGAATGAACAGGAAGGAAAAAGGAATTATGTAGGGTTTCGTTAGCCTTTGCACTTTTGTTGACAGGTTTGGTCATCGCGCTCGGCCTCCTCGCGGGACATGGCCAGGGCCAGCTGTAGCTGTAGCTGTAGCTGTAGCTGTAGCTGTAGCTGTAGCTGTAGCTAGTATAGTGTGTGAGAGTGTGACTAACTGGAAGTCGTTCTGCGACTGGCTGATGGCGAGCTGCAGGCGCACGTCGTCGGAGCGGCGGCGGCGCTCGTCGCGCTCGGCCTCCTCGCGGGACATGGCCAGGGCCAGCTGTAGCTGTAGCTGTAGCTGTAGCTGTAGCTGTAGCTAGTATAGTGTGTGAGAGTGTGACTAACTGGAAGTCGTTCTGCGACTGGCTGATGGCGAGCTGCAGGCGCACGTCGTCGGAGCGGCGGCGGCGCTCGTCGCGCTCGGCCTCCTCGCGGGACATGGCCAGGGCCAGCTGTAGCTGTAGCTGTAGCTGTAGCTGTAGCTGTAGCTGTAGCTAGTATAGTGTGTGAGAGTGTGACTAACTGGAAGTCGTTCTGCGACTGGCTGATGGCGAGCTGCAGGCGCACGTCGTCGGAGCGGCGGCGGCGCTCGTCGCGCTCGGCCTCCTCGCGGGACATGGCCAGGGCCAGCTGTAGCTGCAGCTCCTCCTCGCCGGCCGTCAGCGGCCGCGCCAGCTCCGCCTCCCGACCCGACCACTCCGCTGAATCACCGCTCAGCTGGAATCAAACATACTTGTGTTCAACGCAACGGTTTGTAACTCCCTGCAGTTTGTTAGATCGACGCCAAAACTAGCCCAGCCGGTAACGCGTACAAGTTTGTCCGCGATTTCACTCGAGTCCCAATTATTTCTCTTTTTATTCAATTAGAGTCGCCCAGTTCGAAACAATTGTGCGCGGTTGAAGTTGTATGAAAGTGACGAAAAGATAATTGGGGTCGCAAGATTCGCGTTCGTGATTATTTTCCTTGTTAATTTTGTTATGTATGCATAAAAACACTCAAAAAGTGATTTAATGATGATGACCAGCGCGGCAGTTCGGAATGGCTTACACCAGACGCGCACAGTTCTTTCGAACAAACTTTGCCTGGCCGCACATAGCCAAATTTGTGACTTGATGAACATTGTGAAGCGGTCAAATATGCAGCGAAGAATAACATTAAAGAAACCGTCAAGTTACATGTTTGAATCGACGAACAAAACTGAAACAAAATCTATGTAAATGACGCATCACGCATCTTATCTTTTGAAATCGTTCGGCGTTCATAAATGTCATTTCCATACATTTACATCGTCCGTATTATCGCAGTAGTTATCATCGATCAAGTAGTGTTTGCCTGTAATTGGTTATGCAGTAATGCTAAATTTGTATTTAATCTTAAGACAACCATATATTTTACAACTGTAATATCTGTTGGCAGACCATAATCAAATAAATAAATAAAGTTGTTTCTGTTCTAAGTTGTCAACAAGCCCAGACGGGGCAATTTCATTGACCGTTAATGAATGAGTGTAATTAGTTACAATGGTGAAGTGAAGAGTTAGAGAAAAGTGCTCACCGCAGGGTAGGTGGGGCTGGAGGGAGCGTCTAGCGCGCCGTCGCTGCCGAACTGTAAGGGACACAACCGGTTAGGGACACACCGACAGAGATCGCGTGCAAAGGGTTATGTAGAGATCAAAGCTCGGGAGAGAGGCAGATAGATAAAGAATATGATGATAAATATTCACATAGGCAAGGGCGGATCCAGGATTCAAAAGGGATGGGGCAAAACGACCATGGCCATTTTGCGGGGACGGGTCTCTTAAGGGAAGATCAATCTTCAGTTTTTGTAACCTCTCCAGGTGATAACACGACCTATGAAGGTTTTCCTCATCCCAAATAAAGAGTTATTAATCTCTTTCTCAGCTCCTTGTTTTATTAAAACCCTTCTGGACTCGCCCTTGTAAGTAGGTAGGTAGGTACTTTTGTTAGATTATAGTAATCCGATAAATACCAGCAGGAACGTTAAAAGCAAATGGACGGCTTATAATAGGCCTTAAGCAGAGCAGTAAAAGCATGTTAGTCATTGAACACCCCACTTTGAAAATCTCACTAAAACATCAGTGTAATTTGGCAGTCGTTACACCGAACTACCCTCAACACATGAAAAAAAAAAAGATTTTTTATTTTATATTTAAACCTATCACCTAGATTTAATCCGCCATTCTTTGTTAATTAATAATTAAAGTTATTTTATGTCTATAAGTAATAATTTGATCCTAATAGCTACTACCCAGGTTTGAACAAGACTGGCGTTTTTGCAACAAAAGCAGCCACGTCCTCCCTTAGGATATCCTAGTCAAATGTTATTGAAAACTGTTCAGCGGTTTAGGTGAGAAAAGGTCACAAAGCGACAGTTACTCTGACATTTATAATATTAAGATACCAGCAAGCTGTACTCACCGCGGGGTAGGTAGGACTGGAGGGCGTGTCCAGCGCGCCGTCGCTACCGAACGCGCTCGCACTCTGCGCGAATCGTTGCTTCGCCTTCAACGCACGCGCACGCTCGTTCTTTAACCTCTCATCATCTTTTAAGAGGTTTACTAACGCTTTCGCCTTTTCACGGACATTTAGACCTGCAACGCAAGCGCAAAACTACATGAATGAACGCGGATGACGCAAATGATGTATGCTAGAATCGTAGTAAATGGCGTTTTTCTGCCCTCTGCTGTAGGGGAAAGGCGATATGTATGTTTTTATTTTCTACACTAAACTATCTTCAGTACCTAGAATGCTGGCTGTTGTATGAAAACGGTTTTTGACTTCATGATATTAAAATACGAGTTTATCTAAATAAGTATAAAAATACCTTCCAACCACCGCAGCAAGTCTTAGGTAGTTTTTTTTTCACCATTATTGGTAAAAAATAAATTTATTTGAATATTCTGCACGAATGTCCTTATACAACTAGTGAATAATCTACACAGAGCTTGAAATATCATCTGTCACCCCAGAGATGGCAAACATTTTGCGCTCGGGTAAATTGCATGATTTTTTTATACGCATTAGAAGTAATGTTTTTGCGATAGGTATTGCTTTTTGAGTGATAGTGATTCGATACCGAAATTTTTACACAATCTAGATCTCAACATTGTCCCACTGCTGGGCACGGGTCTCCTCTCAGTACGAGAGGGACTAGGCTATAGTCCACCACGCTAGCCTACTGCAGGTTGGCAGACTTCACACGCCGTCAAGAAAATCTCTCAGGCATGCAGGTTTCCTCACGATGTTCTCCTTCACGTTTAAGCGCGTGATAATTAATTAAGAAGAATTTAAGAATTCAGATCTACTAGACAATAATTTTATGGGCCTAGTAGAGTCTTAGGAGTCAGTGACCTTCGGGAGAGACAATCTGATAAAAAGAAGCCTCATTGGCCTAGAGTTCGCGAGCGCCTGTTTAGGGTTAGGTTCAGGTTCCGATTCTTAGGTTGAGCAGTGTTATTGGGTTTTCTTTCCCTATTACAGGCAAGTGTAAAGTCTGCCAACCCTCAGTAGGCAGCCTATACGTGGTGGAATATAGCCTTATCTCTCTCATTCTGAAAGAAATACTCTTGCCCAGCAGTGGGACAATATATGGGTTGATGATGGTGATTATAGGCAATAGGCTCGCCCCCTAATACACTTAAGACATACGAATTGACGGCGAATTGCGTGTGTACATTTCTACATATTCCTTCAAGGCATATATGCGTGATCAGATGTTACATATATGAGTAAATATAACACTTAATTTAAAATACCTTATTACCCTGACAGGACCGCAACCAAGCAAAAATATTGTTGCTTACTTTGACATCACTGTATATCATTTGATAAGGTAACGCCTACTAATAATTAACATTCCGAACATGATACTAATTAGCGGCCACGTTGCTACATCACCGATGCCTTTCGTAAATCATTAGCACAGAGTCAGGGTCGGTTGCTAAAGATGCGACAAGGTTAGCTTAGACTATTTAATTTTATAGGCACTAAAATTTTGGATTTGTAAGCATAGAAAAAAATTTAAACCAAAATGATCTAGGCCAGTTTTTTTTTAAACTTATTTAAACCTACAAGCTATATCATGTTGATTATCACATCACGGCTTTTGTCATCATCAACAGATTATATTCGTGAGCAAACGCCAGAGCTTTGGCTTCTTTGGCTTTCCCTCATCCAGTCATTGCCAGCTGCCTTTCATAAGTCTTCATTCCATCTGGCCAGCACGCATCCTACTCTACGTCTGTCATTGGTAAATGCAGACAAACATTGTTACTTGCTATATTACACTCATAAACCTCATTATATCTTCTAGCAAAAAGCGAAATTTGTGTTTTAAAAGACTACTTACCCTGATCTTTTCCTTCCTCCATATACTGAAAGTCCTTCAACGTGTGTATCGCGAATATGTTCTCTTTGCACTGCATCGCGACCTTCTCACTGCCGGTCTTGATGAGGTACTCCATGAGGACCAGCGCCTTGTACACGTGCCGCCAGTTCTTGCCGTGGTCGTTGAGCCGCTTCCAGATCATCTGCATGATCTCCGTGAATGCCATCACGTTGTATGTCAGGTCGGCGATCTCCGCCATAAGTGTGCTGGACGGGCCCCATGGGTCGTTTGATGTCGCCTCGCGCACTTTAACCTGGAAAGAGGAATTATTTGAAAACTTTTGTTAAAGACGGCAGAAGAAGTAGATACAATAAAGCCACCTTCGCCGTATGAGGCATCTGCCTAGTCATTTGCAAATCATTTTGAGGTTGCCTTTTAATGTAAGTGCAGCTTATTATTAGGCGAGTTGACTTCTAAAAATACAATCATATGGTAAACCAGTAATCATACGTTTACACTGCTAAGGAATCTCCGATTGTGGAGACCATGATGCAAAATAAACATAAGGAGAAAACAAGCTACCCAATGGTATCCACAATATGGGACTAGAAGACAGGGACGCCCATAACACGTTGGAAAGATGACATCAGTCCAATGTTGGGGCCATACTGGTCAAGAGTTGAGGAAGACAGAGCACAATAACCATTCACCACTGGTATGGGAAGTGGATTCTAAAATGAACTGAATGGAAATGGATCGACCCAAACGTGTTACGTAGGCGGTTATGAAAATTGGTTACTAAGCAATTGTGTTCAATTTGGAGGGGCGCATGGTTAATAATAATTACTCTGACCAATCGATCCGCCAAGTTAAGCTGCACCGCGGTATGTCTACGGTTTGATAACACATCGAGGCTCCACTGTGCGACAGAGAGCGCAGTTTTTTTTTTAAAAAAAAAGCTTACTAGCAATGTGGGTCGCACATTACAATTTTTTTTCTTAACCCCTCGTACCAAGCTAAATGTTTGTGTTACGAGGGGTGTTTGGTCGTGAGCTTTCACTAAGCTAACTAGATGGCGTTGTACCGCCCGCTGAATCGCGGTGTTAAGAGTCTCCGCGATTATTATATAAGATGTGGAAAAATAAATCATTTTTTTTGTACTCTCTAAGGAACAAGTTTTGTTTTATTTAAGTTCCTCAGCTATCAAGTTTTCAGTGCGTGAGTGGTACCTGAACATTTGATCCTGTCGAGTCGGACAGTATTTTGGAGGCATAGAAACCAGGGTGGATCGCCCTGAAGTGCCATATAACAATCACTACACAGAAGTAGTGATTGGTGAACGAGCAGAGCAGCAGCAGTGCCAGCGCTGATTAAGTGCGGCACGCAGGAGTTTGCAGCAGTGAACGGAAGGGGGCGCGCCAGTCCTCTCACTCCATTGTGATATTGGATTGCAGTGATTCCGGATTGCAGTGGTTCCGGATTGCAGTTGGTTAATTAAGTGTTAACAGTTAATTAAGTAATTTATAATTATCAGTTAAGTAAATTACGTGAAATTAATAAGTGTTGGTGCATTGAAGTAAATCATTGGTTAAAGTGAAATAGTGAGTGCAGTGTACGGCCAAGGAAGATAATAATTGAAGATAAAACTGTAAGTAGACTTTATTATTGACTTTGAATTTTCTGGATTTCAACTGAAGACTTCGTGTATGTGCAGTAGAACTTTAGTATTTTTGAGTTAGTTCTATTTTGAATTCCTAGTAAACCTAACTTTGTTTTATTTTGTTATATGTGTAATAAACGCATTATATCGTCTCGGGTCTACGAACAAACAAGACTTAGGTTATATGTATATGTGTTGGAAAATACTTTAGTTTTGAAATTCTGTTTGTCAACTTAAATAATTGTTTTATAACATTTTCGAATTGAGGTACCTACCTTTATCTTGTTAATTGTTTATTCCGAATTCTATATTATTGTCAGCTTATTTTTCGTAAAATGGAGTCTTTAATTAAAGTGCAGTTGAATAATGTATCGATAATTGAAAAAGCCAGATCTAATTACAAAAAGTCGCCTAAAGATCGTTTGACCCAAGCATATCTTACAACCAAATTAGAATTATTAGAAGATCATTGGCAGAATTTTAGTCAAACACACCGTACTATTGTAGGACAGGCAACAGAGTCCGACTTAAAAAATAATACCTATTTCATTAACGATGACTATGACAAAACTGAAGAAGTTTATTCCATGTATAAGTCTGAATTAAAACATATGTTAACAAATTTTCAAATTACATCCAGTACAAATAGTAGTAAAGGTTCAAAAGTTATGCCAAATGTCCGATTACCAAAAATTACTCTACCCACTTTCTCGGGATTATACACCGAATGGGTTTCGTTTAGAGACTTGTTTTTATCGTTAATTCACAAAAATGAAACTTTAGACAATGTCCAAAAACTTCATTATTTGAAGGGATCTTTAACAGGGGAGGCAGAGCAGTTATTGCGACATACCCCCGTGTCCGCTTCGAATTATGACGAGTGTTGGTCCGTCCTAGTTAAAAGATATGATAACAAAAAATTTCTTTCGAACTGCATGCTAAAAAGATTGTTTGGTCAACCAGTTATCACTAAAGAATCATCATCCAATATTAAAGCGCTGTTAGATAATACTTTGGATTGTTTACACGGGTTACAAAATTTAGGAATTGATGTTAAGTCTTGGGACGCTATTGTAATTTATTTAGTCTGTGAAAAATTAGACAACGAATCTCGAAAATTGTGGGAAACGAGAGTTAGTGCTTGTGATGACTTGCCCAAGTTTAAAGAATTTGAATTATTCATGGAATCTAGATTTAGGTCATTAGAATTTTTGGATCCTAAGTCTGACAAAACTAATAAGGGTCAAAATAATGTAAAATCGTTTAATGTAACCACATCACAAACACCTTGCATCCTTTGTACTGGAGATCACAAACTGTGTAATTGTAAACAATTTTCAAAAAAGAATTGTGACGAACGTCGTGAATTCACCCGAGTTAGCAAACTATGTTTTAATTGTTTAGGTAAAAATCACTCTGTTTATAATTGCCGCCAGAAAACTAGATGCCAATTATGTAAAAAGAAACACCACTCATTGCTACACCTTAATACTATTGATAGTTCGGCTGTGTCTGGTAACAGTTCAGTCGATGGGAAAGTTGTGACTGCAACGGCAGCCACGACTTCCACCCTAAGCGAGAGTACCACGTCTGGGGGTGATAAACCCATTTGTTGTTTTGGTCACCTGGATCACAACCATGGACTACTGGCGACGGCCTTGGTCCATGTTGAATCAACCAGAACTGACACGGCTGAGGTTTTAAGAGCACTGTTAGATCAGGGCTCTCAGGTCTCGTTCATTACCGAGGCTGCCGTTCAGTTTCTCGGGTTACGTAAAATTCATACTTACACCGGCATACAAAGATTAGGCGACGACGAGGTAGGTTCAGTGCCCTCTAAGTCAATGGTGACGATAAAATTACAGTCTCGTCTAGATCCAAACTTTTGTTTACATGTCGATGCTTATGTACTTAATAAACTCACCAGTCAACTACCTGAGAGAAAAATCGTTCAAGTTCCACCGTCGATTGCGAATTTGAACCTTGCAGATCCATCATTCCACACGCCTGGGAAAATTGACCTGTTGTTGGGAACGCGTGTGATCGGTGAGATTCTTTTAGATGGTTTGGTCAAGGGTCCGCCTGGAACTCCAGTCGCACAAAAAACTAAACTAGGCTGGATCTTGTCAGGTGAAATCCAATCGTCGGCAATCTCTAGGCCCGTATGTTATCATACTGTAGTACAGTCGGCGGATGTTAATGACCTTTTGCGTAAGTTTTGGGAGTTGGAGTCAGAGCCTTCAGTTCAAAAGGTGATATTGACTGAAGAAGAACAGAAATGTGAGGACTTCTTCTCTAAAACCACCAAGCGCGACGCGACCGGGCGGTATGTTGTAAAGCTACCATTTAAAACCGACCGGCCGAGTTGCACGTCTGGGGGGTCAGAGGTCATTGCCCGCAGGCGCTTTATCAACTTAGAGAATAGATTATTGAAGGAACCGGAATTTAAAAAGCAGTATAGTGCAGTTGTTGACGAGTATATTCAGTTGGGGCATGCTGAGGTAGTCCCAAAGATAGATTTGAGCAATAATGCTTGTTACCTACCACATCACGCTGTGGTGCGTGACGATAAAAGTACAACCAAGGTTAGGGTCGTCTTCGACGCGTCATGTTCAGGCCATAATGGTGTATCATTAAACAAGGAATTAATGGTTGGCCCAACCCTACAACCTGATCTGCGTCAAACTATTATGCGGTGGCGCTGTCATCCCATAAGTTTAGTCGCAGACATAGTTAAAATGTACCGACAGATTAAGGTTGCAGATGAGGACGCTGATTATCAGCGCATTTTGTGGCGCGACAACCCAGAGTCTGAGTTGAAGCATTTGCGGTTGTTGCGTGTTACCTTTGGTACCTCCTCTGCACCATATCTGGCGGTCCGGTGTCTACAGCAACTTGCTAGGGACGAAGGACATAATTTTCCGCTAGCATCAGACAGAGTTCTTACGTCATTTTATGTAGACGACCTCTTAACAGGTTGCCAGTCTGTCGATGAAGGAAAACAAATTTTTCAGCAAATGAACGAGTTGTTAGGTCGTGGGGGCTTCCAGCTTCAAAAGTGGTCTAGTAGTAGTGACGAAATGTTAGAAGAAATCAACGCAGACCCTGTTAGGTATGCTAACTTAGAGCTTAAAATAGACGCACTTACGAAGATTTTAGGACTAACTTATGATAGAAGTCTAGATCAGTTTAGTTATACTGTCCAGCTTCCTCCACTTGAAATTCCTATAACCAAGCGAAAGGTGATATCTGATATCGCTCGTTTATTTGACCCTCTCGGCTGGCTCGCACCGGTTATAATAACAGCAAAGGTATTTATTCAACGCTTGTGGTTGGCAGGATCTGAATGGGACGATGAGCTTCCTGATCATCTGATAAAAGACTGGCTCACTTATAGAAATAACCTTCACCACCTCAGAGAATTCCGCTTACCACGATGGATTCAGACAAGCCAACACGACGTCCTACTAGAGTTGCACGGATTCGCTGACGCCTCTAATGTTGCTTACGCAGCCGTAGTCTATGCTCGCTGTATTGATTCTAGTGGGCACGTTCATGTCAGTCTAGTCGCATCTAAGACCAAGGTGGCTCCAGTCAAACAGGTATCAATACCTCGTTTAGAATTATGTGGCGCCGTGCTGCTTTCAAAACTTCTCCGTGAAGTTTCGGACACCTTGGGTATCAATAAGGAAAACATACATGCCTGGACTGACTCCACAGTGGTGCTCGCCTGGTTAAGCAGCCATCCCAGCCGCTGGAAGACCTTTGTCGGTAATAGAGTCTCGGAAATACTTACCGTTGTAGAAAATAGTCAGTGGTGGCACGTTCAGTCCAAGGACAACCCCGCAGACTGCGCGTCGCGCGGCGTGAATCCTTCTAATTGCCTAGATCTTGAGTTGTGGATACACGGACCTAGTTGGCTGAAAAATAAAGAAATTAATTATAGTAGAAAGGAAATTAAGGAAACTAACCTAGAGGAGAAAAAGTCAACTGTAGCATGCAACACGGTAGTAAAGGAACCGAGTGAGAATTCTATAATTTCTAAATATTCATCTCTAAGAAAACTTACTAGAGTAATTGCTTATTGTAAAAGATTCTTAAAATTTAAAAATAAAAATTATGACACAAAATTTGATAATTTTCTAACACATACAGAAATTCAAGGGGCATTACTTACCTGTATTAATTTATGTCAAGGGGAAAATTTTAAATTAGAGATAGATAGTTTAAAGTTAAAAGGGGAAATAAATAAAAAAGGGGTACTTACCTCGCTGAATCCTTACCTGGATCGGGAACAGACGTTGAGAGTTGGCGGTAGGTTACACAAGGCCAACCTCCATGAATACTCGAAGCATCCCATAATTCTTCCTCGTAAATCTCACTTAACTCACCTCCTGATAGCTGATGCTCATGAGCGCACTTTGCATGGCGGACCTCAGTTAGTTTTAAATTATTTGAGATCCAAGTATTGGATTATTAACGCAAAAAGTGTCGTTAGGCACTATGTGCGCAAATGTGTTATTTGTATTCGTCATTCCGCTCGGTCTGTACAGCCTTTAATGGGTTCATTGCCCTCTGCTAGGGTAAATGCTAGCCGACCTTTCTTTAGAAGTGGTGTGGATTACGCAGGGCCTATCAGCATAAGACCTACAAGGGGACGCGGTTATCACTCCACGAAGGGCTACATAAGTTTGTTTGTGTGCATGGCCACGCGGGCTATTCACTTGGAGGTTGTGAGCGACATGACTTCGGAGGCCTTTTTGGCAGCCTTCAAACGTTTTATAGCTCGCAGAGGTCATTGTGGTGAGATGTGGAGTGATAACGGCACCACTTTCGTGGGAGCGAACAAGGAGTTGAAGGCGTTAATCCAGCACGAAAGATCTGGCGTAGCAAGTGATGTGGCCGATTGGTTGGCAACCAATGGAACAAATTGGCGCTTCATTCCACCCCACTCTCCAAACTTTGGAGGGCTTTGGGAGGCCGGAGTGAAGTCGACAAAACACCACCTCAAACGCGTAATTGGTACAAGCACTCTCACTTTTGAGGAAATTACGACAGTACTTGCCCAAATAGAAGCCTGCCTTAATTCTAGACCCATTTCCACCATCAGCACGAATCCAGAAGACCCATGCCCATTGACACCGGGTCATTTCTTAGTAGGCGAGCCTTTGGTACTCGCACCTGAAGCCAACTACGAAAACTCGAATATTGGCACCCTGAGACGTTGGCAATTGGCTCAACGGATGGTCCAGGAGTTCTGGCGTAAGTGGTCTCGCGAATATTTAGTTCAGTTTCACCAGCGCAACAAATGGGCGCATCAAACCGTAGAACCTGATATAGGCAGTGTGGTTTTAATAATGGAGGACGATTTACCTCCCGCACGATGGCTTTACGGTCTCATAGTTGAAAAACATGCTGGCTCGGATGGAATCACGAGGGTCGTGTCTTTACGTTGTAAGGGGTCTATTATAAAGAGACCAGTTTCTAAGTTAATTGTGTTGCCTGTTACAACTTAAGTATAAATAATATTGTCAGCATAATGTTTGTTGAATTTTGATTAATTTTGTTATGTTTCTAAACTAGGATTTTAGATTATTGTTATTTAAGCATAACTAAAAATTTTTAATATTAAGGGTTTACCACATGACTATGCAAGTGCATTGTTAAGTTAAGTATTTGCATAATGTCTTGTTTCTTGTTTACAGTCCACATTCGAATTATCATTGCAGTAAATCATAATAGATACTTGTTAACATCCGAACACTTGTTTAGAATTTAGTTAAGGATAATTTTGTAATTCTCTAATTTTAGATTTGTTGACCCACTAGTCACACGGTGGGCGGTTTATGTTATAATTTGTTATAACCATAATCTGGACATTCTGTCCATGGTGGGCGGGATGTTTGGTCGTGAGCTTTCACTAAGCTAACTAGATGGCGTTGTACCGCCCGCTGAATCGCGGTGTTAAGAGTCTCCGCGATTATTATATAAGATGTGGAAAAATAAATCATTTTTTTTGTACTCTCTAAGGAACAAGTTTTGTTTTATTTAAGTTCCTCAGCTATCAAGTTTTCAGTGCGTGAGTGGTACCTGAACAAGGGGGTTCACATCGGTAGTGCAATGGGTGGGTTTCGAACCGGCAACCACATGATCGCAAGTCCAACGCCCTAGCCATTAGGCTACCGCTGCTTTTCAATGACACAATGACTTGTTGTATTAAGCTTGACAATCAGTACAAATCGTCAAGCTTTCCGGGCTTCTGACTATTTTCTAAGCAGAATCGATATCCCAAAGATAACCTTGGAATATCAGTATTGCCTAGAAATTGGATTCGCAGATGGCCGTCGTTTCGTGAAAATATACTGGTCTTCAGCCGCATTTGTTAATTCCCTGTCATAGTTAGGAATATGATATGATGATGACGAATTAAGTTCAAATTCCGGTGTAGTATGGTTCATTTTTAGTTACCTGGGCATCTGAATAGTTGTGCGCGAGGTTTTTAATATTTCTCCTTAAGCCTGCCACGTTTACTTGCATCTCGTCCCGGCCGCGGGGCATCTGTAACATACACCAATAATTAATTTAAAAAAGACGACAACAAAAAAACCCAGGTAAAATGAATTTGCAACTTAAAATAAATACTGAAAATGCATATTTTTCTACTATGTAGCAGAATTGTCTGCATTTGACTGACGTATTTATATTAAATAACGGCGTCAAATTGCGCCTAAGAATAGATTATTTCTTCAGTACCTAATTAAGTTTTATTTTATTTAAAATATGTCAACACGACCATTGAAAATGTAAACCTGAACAGATATAATAATTAGCTAATTTCGTGTGTTTACATCGCTGAAGTTATCTATCTTTTTGACCCACGTATTTTATCAGTAAAGGAACTAAGAAAAATAAATAGCACTGAAGCTATTATTTTTGTGTACTTCATAATGACCGAGAGATTAGTTATCTCCAAATATATTTAAATATATGTATTCGTTATCGTGCAAAACATTTGCCACAGATAAGAAAGTTCGCGAACGATATTAATGTAAACAACTATACAAAATAGCACAGGTAATAAACTTCATAATCATTATTTTTGTATCAAGATTTGATAAGGTCAAATTAGAGAAAGGTTTTGGCTGAAGTGTCTTAGCAAAAGATCTTTTCAAGGATACAACTTGGGTACGTTTAGCTGAATGACTATCTGAAATTTTTGCTCTCGTTTGACGAACACAGTTATTTAAAATAACAGGCTTATGTAGTGAAATATATGAATTCTGCAAAAAATCGTTTGAACTTTTTGGTGAGGATTGAGACGGGAATGTTCTGTCAATTTCCCACACGAGGTTCCGTAATAATTTGTATGGCACATTGGTCTGTGACGTCACAAACCGCTATCGGTCGTCCTATCTGTCCTTAATATTATATTGTTGAACTACCTTCTTTTTAAACTTATTTTAATTTTGTTGTGTTCATTATCTCTACTTATAGTAAACATTTTTAGGAGACCGTACAAAATGACAGTGAACTAGTCTTTTGGTACAGTGGTGCATGTGTGTGTATGGTGCAACACCAACTGCACGCAGTAAAACGGAAAAAAGCAGAATAATTATGATTCGAATTAAAAGCCACAGACTTTCAATGAAATTTATTTGTATATTATACGAGTATAGGCGACTTTGTTTTGTACCAACTAGGAAGGAAAACTAAATTTTATTCAAGGAAAAACTGCAGATGTGATTACCATAAAACTACGGAATAAACCATAGTAAATCTGTTTTACTTTCATGGTAGGTCATGAATAGCTGTTTTTTTTAACGTACATTATTTAACGTATTTTTAACGTTTGCGTTTTTAATGTAATAAGGAAGGAAATGTTCGTTTCAGGTAAAATTATGGAGGACCCATAATTTGATCAAACTTTATGATAAAACCACGCCGAGGACATGTTCTTTGCTGTATAACAAAAGGATTTTAATAAAATGTTAAAATCCTAGGATTGACCTAGGTCAAATAATAGAGCTAGGTTATCTTAGTCTAAGCTCATTAATAACTTTTTACTCATGGCACACATAAATATAACCCGGACACAATGTTGAAAAGTCCCTTGTGTCTATTCTGTTTCTAGGAAAAGAAATAAGTATGATCCTTTCTAACGTATTGTGGTGTTATGATATCAACACTACAAAAACTATACAACCAGATTTATTGATCCCTAGAGGCCTTACGGTGATGATTTTTTTTTTACAATCAGTACTAGGGGAGTCCGGTCCATTTTGATCCATTTCCCATGTAATTAAGATAAACGAAAATGTGAATGACATAAAAAAAGATAAAAACTAGGCACTGGTGCGTAAAGAAGCGCTCCATGTTCATTTCAATGACGGCCAATGACATAGATCTAAATACCGACATAACACATGAAGGTTTTCAGTGTCTACTTGCCTAGCCAGAGTAGCCAGTGGCAGACACTGACACAGCGCTGTCACTAATTGACTACCACTATTTACGTTCACACTAATTGGATACATACAGGCGTGACACGAACTCAGATCTATTATGTATATTATTTTTTTCTTTTATTATTCGCTAGAGTTCTTAAGAAATGAGTATTCATTTAAATTACTTTTGTAAATTAGACACGACAATATTATCAATATAGTAATGATTTTTATTATTATTCTAAAATGACAAGAAATGCTTCAACTTTTTGTTTATGAAGAAAACGTTTAAACAAAGAACATAATATTCTTTGCTACTCAGAGATTAATTCTGGATTTAGTTCAGTACTGCATCATAATTTGGCATAAATTCAGGAACTTTATCCCTTTATCTTATTGCTGTCTCAAAGGACCAAAACTGGTCCTCATTGCTCTCTGGTTGTTATTTTGAATGCTATGCTCCGTAAATACGTGACGCTTTGGTACATATATTTTTATCTCCGGCGAATGACCCGGCGTACAAAGACATTTTGGTTAGTGTCTGCGTTTGAAGATTAGTGCGAATTTTCGTGATAATAACAAGATGACTGTATTATGACGCCTTTGTGCGGCTAAATTTGACACACAAAGACTTGCATGATTCGTTAAGCATAGTTTTTCAATACAGCTGGTTTTTGGACTAATAACTGTTTTTAGGGGTTATTACCCTGTCACTGTGGAGCGGAATACATGAGATCGATTTTAAAATGATTAGAGCTAATATAATCAATCGGTGTATAATCATAATTAAGTGATACCATTAAGTATGCACCTTACATTTCTACAAAGCAACAATTTTTGAGCAGGTTGAAGTTAAGATACATTTTGTAACAATTACTTTCTCAATTGTTAGTCGAATGCTTATTAAATCTCAACCATAATATCCCAATCTATTGAAACTCTTATAATAGCAAGTATAATCTACCTACTTTTTGCCAATGTTAGTGATAAGTTCCACGTGTCATTACTGTGATAATAGTCTAGATAAGGTTATGAATCACACGATAACACCTGTAGATATTATTACCGCTGATCAGACAGATAATGCTATATTTTTCAAGTTCGTACGCGGAACAACTAAAGAGAGCATTTTAATTCAAATATGTTAGACTTCTTATGCTTCAAAATATTTTCAAACGAAATTTTAACTATGACGAACGTGTTTATTTTATTAAAAAATAAGATGACTGGAAGTATCATTATTTAAAGACATAAGAAAACATATCTATATCACTGATAATACTTAGTTTGTGGCAATAGAACCAGAATATTTGATATTGGTTCTTTTGCCACAAACTAAGTATACCACCACATATAACATGACCAGTAACCAACCGTAATTGAATTATGTATTCAGTTAAAAATACTTCACAATATCAGAGGTATGTAAGCATAATATAGGTGATGATAATAAAGCACGTGGTCTTAGGACCAATATAAAAGGACCAGTGACACTAGCCGATAAATAAAAATGAGTTATATAAGTCCGGAGAGCTACTACGGAATGTAAAATAAAACGATGTCAATGCCAAAATGAGGCGTATCCGGCAATCATTGTTATGTGGAGCTGGACTTGCGGTCCGGATAAATGAATGACGTGTGTGAATGAATTTGAATAGTCAAACAAAGAAGGTTGGTTGTTGGGCAAAAAAAAATACCCAAAAGTTACGTAAGTTTCCTTTGTACAAGGAAAGTTGCAAACCCATAAGAAATTTCATGAAAAAAAATATTTTATAATAAGTATGTATAAATAAAGCAAGCATAAAAAATATTTCAAGTTTATAAATGATATAATCTTCTATCTACTATAACTTACTTTGATGTGCAATAGTGTTGTATTTTGTTTAAATTTTAGACAAAAACAGCCAAGATTGCGTGGTTAGTCGCCTCGTCTGCCGACAATAAATACATACGGATATACATATAAAAGAATATGTTAGTACATGCACATAATAAAAACAATTCTCGTAAATTTTTGCTATAACTGTGAAAAGGTACATTTTGACATCGCATTACATTAATAGATAATTATATGTCAATGTAATGTTAGGTTAGGTTAGGTTAGAGACTCTTAATTATACTCGTATGTTGTGATCTCATTAGGTATCATACACGAATAATAATATAATTTATGATAATTTGACTAACACGTTTCGTGGTAATAAGGAAAATCCACAAACACATTGTAATTGTTTTTAAGCCAAACATTAATTAGGAATTTTATTCAAGATTATCACTGAACCCAACATTACGAATAACTCATTTTTAATTTTCAAGTTATTTTAAAATGTTCACGAGGATTTCTTCAAAATGTATTTAATAATTAAACAAGAAGAATCTATTCATATTATCAAGTAAGACTGAATTATTTATTTCCCTTGCAATTTAGAATCAACTCTGTCAAAATGTATTTTTTATACATATTGATTTTTATAACAATAAAAACTGTTTACTTCATAGATAACACACATAATAATAAAATACATCCAAACTACTAAGTATTAATTTCTAGAAATTAACATGCGTTAGGAGGAAATATTAAATTAAATATTATTGGTGCCCGTGCTACATGGTTAATTAATAATGTAACTACAGTTCTTTAAATATTTTTACGTCATATTGCAGAATATTTATCATTATATTTTATTTACCATAAATACAAGAGAAAGGAATATCAAGTAGCATTCATAAATCTATTGTTCAATTAATTTACCCACCGTGATTTAATTTATTTACACTTTCACTATAGAATGGCACTTCTGCAATCAATTTCGGATCTTTTTCACTTTACTCTCACGATATTGCACTATCACTTTAGTATTTTTGCACAACAGTTGTAATAAAAAACTAATAAAATTGTAAAACTACACACATAAACTATTTTATTTGTAGCTATTAACTTACACAGTCTAATTTAGTCCCACTTACCGTGGCAACTACAGTAAATTACTGTTTTTGAATAAACTATAATTCTTTATTACTTTAATACCTACACTACAGCTACATCAAACAGTAACACAGACTAAAATATTAGTAAAGACGCGGCGTACGCGTCACGCGGCGCGGCCGACTCGGTATTGTCTAGGTGAAGCGGTAATGTGACTGTTAGAGCACCCATACATGACTCAACACATGGAAAGAACGTGTTAAAGATTATGTTGATATTTGTGTTGTAAACTTTACTCTATCGGGTGACACATTTTATAAAAAATATCACTGCATACATTTTAATATACATACGTATCTAGTACTTATATACTTGTTTAAGCTTTAATGACATTCATACTGTGTCGTTCGAAAGCAATTAGCAACACTTGTAGGTGTTCTAATTCTGGCAGTAAATACGCGCACAATGAGATAACGTCACAATCACACAAAAGCGAACATCTCAAGACTGATTCCAAATCAAATAGCATACTCTTGACTTATTTGTGTCAACTCCGTCAGTTCGAAGTTTTAGATAAGATAGCATCTTTAATAACACCGGCAGTCGTTCCGTGCGTGTTGGTTCGTGTGTCGGGGCACTAACAAAGAGGGTAGGTTGTGTAATAAGGTGGGAGGAAGCACTACGCGCCGACTAAAATTCTGGCTATATGAAATGTTATATACAGTACTGGGAAGACTGAAATTTATACGTTTTCAGATGCCAATGAAAACAGTTACTTAGGATTCGTTCCTCAATAAAACTAGCAGTAGAAAACTCATTAACGCAGTATTAAGAAAACGACAGCCGTAAAGTTTTTTGAAAATTCATCTCCTTATGTAAAATTGTCTAGTAAATAAATTGTCTAATCTCGCAAAGTCAGGCAAACGCTTTGTGTAGTGAACAATGCTTGTTTTACCATGCCAATAGGCCCAATAGGTAGTTTAACTACTTATATTTTCCTAGTTCTTATCATTTAATGGTAAAAATAACTAAAAATAAAATGCCGATGATGTAACCAGGATATTTTCCTTCACCCGTATCAAAGGACCACAGCATTCCATCACGCTTGTATCCTCGACGAAGTAGACAGATGTGTACCCCTAAACATTGTCGGTTTTTGTTTGGTCCAATGTAATATAATAGGGGCGCGCTTATTACCGGGCACTAGTCCCAACTCCGAACTAATATTCTGGAGCTTGGACATTCTACACTAGCAAACTCGTCTTACGTTCAAGAGTAAGCAACGCAGCTATATGTTTGTACATAAGACAATGAATGTTTACAGCTACTTTCAGGTGCTGACGTCACGCGTTATCAGAGATATGGAATTCTAAAGTGTATCGTTTTCTTGCATAGAACATTCCAGATACTAGTCTAGATACTAGAAAATCGAGGCTCGGAGTTTAGAATGGTTATTACCTCATGGAGCTAGTGGCTGTGCGAGTGCAGTCTCCTTTTTCAGCGTATGATCCTAGGTTTGATTCCCAACTAGGTCAGTATTAGGTATTAGGTGTTGAGTTAGGAAATTCTCAGCAGGAGTGCGGAATTTAGAGTAATGCCATAGTTATATGACATGAAACCGATAATGATACATCTGTACACCTCAGTCAAGATTCTCAGGGTATACAAGCAAAACTGACTCTTGAAGCTGAATCACGACTGACCATTCACGACCGCAGTTCTGAGGGACTAGTGTAAGTTTCTTCTCACCATTTTGATATTAATCATCGACTTCATTCGGCTTTATGATTGGTCAAGAGCTTGAAGCAGGCCAAACAGAACGTGGTTGATAAGGAAAAATAGGGTAAAAAGCAACTAACACTAGACCGTCTGAGCTAAACGCTACAAGGAAATGCTGCAATAAGATTCAAAATATTCGCCAATAAGAACCAACGACGGTCAGAGTACTATGAAAGCGGCCTTAAGATCTCAATGGTATTGAAACATTACCAGAACATCAGAAGCTTCTTTAACATCCTCATGGGATACCCATGATCGCAATAAATTAATTTGAATTTGAAAAATTTGAAACTTGTCTGTCCCTTACGAGTTCTCTATCAATTCAGGTCGTTGGGCTCCCTATAAAATGGTTGAGCTACACGATGACTGATGTATGCGTTCCGTCAGTTAGGACAGGTCAACTCAAAGCTGGTATGGTTCTTTCTTCAAAAGGCCTGTTCAGATTTTGCCCTACATTGAACTCGCATATAATATAACTATTGTCTGGACTTTAAAAGAGACCATGATTCTTTGAGTTTGTTTCGACGTTTCTTCTCAGACGTCGTCAGATAGGAAACGTCGACGCCATCTAGTTAAAAAAAATTAAAAAAACGACTTGTAAAAGTGTCTTAAAAAGATCTATTTACAGAAATAAATACGAGTATCATTTCATTTCAATACTTAGAGCATAGTGCCCTTAAAATGTTTGCAATTTTGTTTTCTTTTTTATACGTATACTAAGGCTTTGACATCAAGCAAGCCGTACTAATGCCTAATGCTATGGATTTAGTAGTGAGTTGAGTATGAAGGAATAAATAACAAATCACTACGTATACAGGGTGGGGAAGAAAATAAATAGAACTACAGCCTATACTAATTTAAAAAAACTTCTATAATAACAGGTAAAAATATAAATCGTATTTTTTTTTAGGTTTTTTATCATTATTTGCTTCAGCCTGTATATAGGTGACTAATATAAGGTCATCCATATTTTAAATGAGGCAACTATCTGATGTAGGCCATCGACCCCGGAATCAACATAGTAAGTATTTATAAACTTAATAATATTTTGTGATTATAATTGTAAATTTTATATCATCTGATTCCGGGGTCGCATGATAAACACTTAAAAAATCTTGAATCACACGGAAAACACTTAAATAAACATTTAAGGTTTTTATAATAATTAGATATCATTTGCGGATGTTCTTAAAAAAGGCCCGGTTCCGAGATGGAATACGAAGGTAGATGAAGCGAAAGTAGTGTGCCGGGATCGTAGTAAGTGAAAATCTAGTCTCTGCCTACCCCCATGGGAGACAGGCGTGAAAATATGCATGTATGTATGTATGTAGATATTATTATCATCAAGCGTGTGAAGTGAATAAAAATACAGCCTGTAGATACAGTTTAGGTACTTAAAGTGCTTATTTACGGTCTACTACTTTCACTAGGCAACGACACCTATCAGTAACTTACGGTAAACAAAGGTCATAATATACTTTAAAATATTTATAACTGCCTCAATAGTCGTAATAGAGGTCCTAAGCGAGACTGCTACGGTAGAGGTCTTGGGTCAATGCCCAGGTCGTGCAGTGTTACTGAGTTTGCTATGAAATTCTCAGCTCTAGTAGCTCGGAGTTTGGAATTGTGCCCGGTTAGTGGCAATAGGCTTGCCCCCTATTACATGGGACCTAAACATACCGGCGAAATGTGGGTGTACACTAGTACACCCCTGCCTGGTGATGGTATGTTAAATATTTATAATTTCAAAAACAGCGATGTTGACGTTCATTTCTGCTTGTCCCGCAAACACATAAGCATGAAGGTAAACCTCTAATAAAACCAACATTTCACTCACCCAGAAATCCATACGAAAATAAAAAAGAATTTGCTCTGCGCGCTCCTAACTGTATTTTTGACAACACAATGTTCTTTCATTCAACTACTAACGCCTATTATATGAGCAATAAGGTTGAATATCAAATGTTATCGGTACCTAGTAAAAGATAATAGATGTAATGATAGTGTAGGTACGCTTGGCGGTGGAACGAGGCGTTCATTGAACTTATGATTTAGCTATGGTTCACACTGATTTGCATGTGTGATTTAGAATGGCTCGGTCCGTTTGAAGGGTAAAGATTCAGCAGTGAACGAGTCCGAAACTATTTTAGACAATATACACGTTAGGAATCTTGGACGAAATCTGAATAGAATACAATATCATTTATTTTCAAGAATACGGTGACATGCAGTTGTTTCTTTACAGCATATTCTGCCAAGTGTAGCGTGGAAATATTTAAACATTACAGACAGTTATGAATTGAAATTGCCAGCCTGGGGCGTAGCTACAGGGACCCTGGCAAAAGTCAAAAAAGGAATCTCTTTTTTTTCCCGGGTTAAGGGTGTGCTCAAAAGAAAAAAAAACATCCTACAGATATTATCTCAGAGGGGCTATGAAAAGAAAAAGTAAACAGAAAAGGGAGAAGGTTATAAAAAAATACCCAAAAACTTTACCCTCATTTGCCCCCCCCCCCCCCCAACTAATTTTGATACGGGGCCCCTCCAAGGCACGCTACATCACTGTTGCCAGCTTCAGTCGTTTTTTAGTAGAAACGTAACGTACGTCAGTATTTTAGTAGAAACTATGTGACCTGTGGTCACATAGTTTCTACTAAAATACTGAAGAAACTGAGAGGTTACTAACCAATAACGCTGATTTTCAGATCGGACCGTCTGTTACATTAAGCTCACGACCAATTACGACATTACACTGATTATAGAATATATTCGACAATATCGAAACAAAATAATATTTATGAATGCCCAATTTCTCGAAAGCTGTCATTTCCTTACATTTTGTTTCTATTGGTTCGTAGATTCGAACGGTACCTAAATCACAACTTCTCTAACAGTCGGTGCCAAAAATAAATAAGTCTGCAGATTAACTAACTAGAGATTTTGACATTTTAAAGCCATACATGGGTCAGGTTCGTTCAGGTCAATCCCTAGTAAACAAATTGTTATAGGAACCGCCTATAAAACCACTGTTTTGATAATATAATCATACAATTATCCATGATAAGGCGGCCAAGTCTTTATCGTTCAGAGAAGGATATTGGCCTATACTTGACAGTCTGCAAGGTATGCAGTACTAGTTCCTCCAAGAGAGGAAGTTAGCGTGTCACGTGCTGGAATCATTGATTGACTAGCAAAGAAGGCATTATTATTCGAACTGAACATTAATTTATGCTACAACCAGCTTCGCACGTGGTTTTAATGTACCACCAAGTGGATTAACAACCTCCTAGCGAGTAGACCCATATAAAATTCCGGTTTTAATGACTGAATAGAAGACAGTAGCTGCTGATAGCACGTTTCGAAAAAAACGTTTAGAAACGAAACGAAACGAAAAAGTTTTAATTATGCAAAAAGTTTCGAACAAAATTTAAATTCGAATGTAGTTTACTAATGATATTCAATCAACGTGGAAAGTTGCAAAAGCGTACGAGTTTGCATAATTCCAATGTCGATTGATGGGATTATTTTTTCTAAACTACGTCTGCTAGTCTACGAATGCATAAAGATCATGTTCCAAGTACAAATTCTATGCCATCAATCACTATAGAAACGTCAATTCCCTTCTGGGCTGAGCGCATCTGAACAATGTGCAAATGGCATCAACAGTCCAGTCTAACAAGGCATTTTTTAATACACCAACAATCGTATAAAAACGATAACAATAACAGTTATTCACCGATGGTTAGAAACCATGGAGAATAGAAAGAAGTTAGAAACCCATAGCTCGTTACTGTACTGACTACTGGGGATTTTATATCAAGGAAACCCAAAGGAATCACTTCATGAGCCCACTGTAAGCGATGAAAGATACACAACGAAAATTCCAAAAACCCCTTAATTCACTACAGTACTCATATTTCCACGAAATGTGAATTGATTAGAAAAAACTGGGAAACCGGAATAAACCAACATTGGTTCTACAGAAACCTCATAAAATAATTTACAGTTAGGCTTCCAATAAATACATTTACATACGTTTAAATCTGTTTTAGACTGTCTTAATAGTCCAAATATTAGCCAAAAATGTGACCGGACTGACGAGTTGTGAAGCGTCATAATGTGACGTCATTGTGATGGCAAAGTAGATACACCGATAGGAACAGAAAGTCAAAAGGTCCATAGGTCTACTGAAGAAAAACCTCTTTGCATATAGGGCTACCATTCGCCAATAGTCAAATATTTGTTGTCATACGATCAATTATGGCAATCGTTAGCGAATAGCCCGAAAATTATGACAAAAATTGGTTGTCTCACGGCAGTCGCTTTGTTTAAAATACTGATATCTATCCAATCGCATTAAGTGAGTGAAAGCAAAACGAAACATAGTTGAGCATAAAGCTATGATTATCATGAGTAGTTAAAGTTCTGGGGATAAAACTAATGTACTCGGTATCAGCTCTTGACAGCTACTGTTCCTTGTAGTACCGTGTCATCAAAAGTCGGGATCTCATGATATTACAATTTTTGACAAGTTTCGTTAGCGGTGTAAATATGCTTGACCTTGTTATCGTGTTTTTATGTAGTGGGCCTTCTATTTATTGTTTATTTGTATAACACACAGGTGGGACACTCCTGCGCATGCTCGAGGTCGTTGACCGTTACATCCTATCGGTACGGGATATATTATTGTTTCCGACTTTGTATATATGATGTGTTGGAATTATTATGCCATTTTTTCTGGGAGATTAAAATCTTTTACAAGCACAAAAGATATTTACATCATTGGCACGTTTGTCGGCTTGAAAGGATTTAAACATTATTTGACACTTGATATGCTTTGATTGGTTGGCGGTCTTTGGAGGAGGCCTAGGTTCAACAGTGGACGGCAATAGGCTGATATTCTGATGATTGAAAGGTCTAGCCATGATTAACTATATTTTTGCAACGAATATCTTTGCTGGAAAACTACACGAGGGTGCTCTGCCATTAATTGATGTCTGGTTAGCGTCTGATCTTAAGTTATACCATGTATTTCTTCTTTATCTTCAAACAGCTCCCGAAAATGGCTTGCAACGTCTTCTTTTTTTTAAACAAACATTGACGAAAAAATTCTTTGTTCAGTGTTTTCGTAAACATGTTTTGATGCAACTATTTTTAGCCTATGTTTGTTTTTTACTGGTGAATAAGGAAAACATTAATATGTTAACCGTTTATTATACCACGCACGTAAAAATCAGCTGATCGAAATAGGCCGTTAGCCGGTTGAACACGAGGCCACGGAGTACGAAGCTGGGTGGTTTTTATTTAAGTTTGACGAAGTACAATTATGGAACTTTATTAGCTGTTCTGCAAGAACTGCTTATAAGCTATAGTTTATTCGATAATGCAGAAGCACACAGGAGGTCTAATTATTGCAAGATTTCAATAGTCTAAGGCACGTAAAATGTTAAGAAATACAATGGTTTCCAAATAAAAATGAGCTTTTTTAAGAATAATCTCAACAATTGCCTTAGCTGAAGGCTACGCTATTGAGTAATACTTTGCACTCAGGGCTGTTTTAAATGAATCTGATCACTAGATAAATACCCGCCGAGCTTTATAATTGTCTAAAAGCTGTGCTGCTAGTTAGCATACTGTTTTCTTTCGCAGATAAACACTGTTGGCATAGTTACATCAGCGTTTAAATATTTTCATGGTTACATCACGGAGCGTCTGCGGCTAATTTAATTCACTTTCACAATATTAAAACCAAGTGCTACTAGTTTGTGTAAGATACTTCTAGAAGCTCCTAGATTAGGTCAAGGTCAATTGACAGACTAGGTGACTGGATATATAGGCAGGTTTCCTTGGGTGTCTATACAGTCGCGAAGGGTTCATATAGGTTCAATCCTACCAGATTCCATTTTGAAGAAATAGCACATATTTTTGACACTGTTTTTCCTCTCACCAAAATTCCAAAATTGACTCTTCAGTGCCACTTGTCAACTTTCAAAGTGTCTTTAAAAGATCAATTTACGGAAATAAATAAATATCATTTATATGCTGTCATATTATGTAAACAAGCCTTTCAAATATATGTTAGGACTGGGTCATTCGGATTAGTATACCTATCCGAATTAACTTGTTTTATATTATGAAGAGTTTTGCGCTGAACGTCTAAACTGGCATTAATACGTGCAGAAATTATGGGACAGCTTGTACGATAACATACTAGGCTCATCATCATCAACCCATTACATTGTCCCACTGCTGGGTACGGGTCTCCTCTCAGAACGAAAGGGGGGCTATAGCCCACCACGCTAGCCTACTGCGGGTTGGCAACCTTCACATGCCGTCAAGAAAATCTCAGGCACGCAGGTTTTCTCACGATGTTTTCCTTCACCGTTTAAGCGCGTGATAGTTACTTAATATGCACATTACTTGGAAAGGCCACGAATAGACCGAGATGCATGTCTGTGATTCGAAGCTTTGAATTTCGAGTCCTTTGACTTCGAGTCCAATGGTCATAGCACAAGGCTATCACTGCACTCTACACATACTAGGCTACTAAATATAAATAGACCTCAAAATGGTAATGATAACAGCATGCATGACTAGCTATTAGTTAATTGATTACGTATTATCAAGTTTTAATTTATAAGGGAACATCGTAATAAGTATGATTATGACTGTGTGTTTGGACGTTGAATCACATGGAACCGTGATGAATCATATTTCTTTGAAAATTCAATGAATCCTATCGGTTACAAATACCTCAATGAGAAAACGGATGCTAATATTATTTATAACATGATTTAAATATTTTATGGCTATATACTGTGTACCATAATGGTAAAGAAGTACCTAAATAAATATTATTTGAAAAGAAAACGGTAAAAGTTTTGATCTGGAGAAGGAATCAAAACCAGGTCCTCCTGATACACTGTAGCCAAATAAGCCGCCCGTGCCCTTGAAATTAGTGTTTTGAAACTAATGACGCTTCGATTTCATTTCCTGAAAAAGAGAAATGAAATAGGTACACGTGTATGACGTCACGTATTCAGCCATTCTTTGGCACAATGTCGGGATGCCCCATAATAGTGTGATTCACGTCGATTGGGGTTGGTCGGGGGCCAAGGGTGATTACGGGCTATGCAAGAACTGCATTCGTTGCATGAGAATTTATATGTACGTAATGTATTAGAAGTAGGGATGTGACAGGGAATTTTTTTGGGAACTCGTTAGTTTAGGCTGTTCTTAACCTTCAGAAAGTATCATCTTCCTCGCTTCGTACATTTGTTTCGCCAATCTCCAATCGTCCATCGTGTTTACTCTAGTAAAAAAAGTACCGTACTAAATCCAAAATTTTAAGAAATGCCTACAGATAATGTGTAGCACACATTGTCTATATGTACTAATAAAAACTGCCATCTCTACAGCATTGATTTAGACAGAAAAAACTTTTTTTTTTTCAAAAGCAGAACATCCAAGACTGTTTATCCAACAATATATTATGAATAGCAAACAAACATTTTACTACACAATAATAGACAGAACGATACTACGAAATTGCCCTCTATTATCGCAAACTCACCCTAAGAAAGCGGTAACGTTGTTTATTATTACTTAACCGCACGAATAATGGGTTTCACATCAAACCCCCTTTGGCCACGGAGTCTATAAATAGCCTCGATTGCCTGCAGATCGATACAGCACATAAAGGCATACGTAAACAGCAAGGCAAGGTCTATGGTGTAGCTACCGACCTTGGAGAAACAGTCTTATATCGCTAAAATGTTTTAATTGGGCAATTGCAAGTATTGCAACTAATTCCCAATGCCATAAAAATATGTGCCGCAAACATGTGAGCACGTAAAGGGAACTAATGTGAGCCTCCAGCCTCCCAGGTCTTTGACGAAAGCGGGTGAGAACTCTATGTGGACTGTAGCCACTTCTTTGAAGAATGCTGAAGACTAGCTGATTGCTGTAAATGTAGAAACTAATCCGCTGATCGACACATCACTTACATTATTTTCTTATGGAGGCAGTGACTGCGAGACTACACGATACGATTCTTGCATACTCTTTGCTCCGTCGAAGTTCATACATTTTGTCATGGGCACTTTTTATGAACCTCAGCAATAAGTTCAGTTTTCTCATGGATGATGGAATGAAATAATCGAGTTCGAGAAACCCTCATACGCAATCAGTTAAAAGTGTATTCTGCTGACCACTCAGCCTCGAGTATCTTGTACCCTATGATATTGAACTGATGCTAATTAAGTGCTAAACATTGCGCCTCAACATGGTAATCAGGGTCAGTAGAGACAAGTTAGTAATGTAAGTGAGTTTTGAATTGTGGATCATTATGTTTTATAGGAAGAATTGGTGTTCTGGGAGCGACTGGGTGCATATCAGATATTTGATTTGGATGCCCTAGATTTCTTGTAGTTCACAAACAAAACAAAGCAATTGAATTGAATACTAAAATTTCGAATCAAATAAACAATCAAATGATTGCATTTCGAACATGGGAACAAGTCAGATTATTCTTTTCTAAATACCTTACAAATTACAATGCTTAATGCATGGATCTCTTTACAAATTTCATAAATAGTTATATGCTGAAAGATTCAGTTGTTTGAAAAACATCGCTGTATTTGCTCACGTTGACAACAATACTGTTCTACGTAACGCATACCTATTTCAGATAGAATACCAATATTTTGGAATGTATGGCGAGAACAGGAGATGTATCGACTCGAGGATGTGAGGAATGTTAGCTCCTGAGACGAGAGGATTTAAGGTAGTTACTGTCATCATAAGAGAGCAGATATGTTTCATGCTCCGTGAGCTCCTCATCGCTAGCCTACTAGGAAACTTGGGACTCTTTCTGGAAAGGTCTGTACAAAATTACGACTGGTAGGTTAATATGGTCCTAGGTCCTTGAAATGTCCTTTTTGGTGCAAGGGCATGTTGTCACCTCTTTCATTGACGTATTATTTACAACTATAGCAGGAAAAATGTAAGCCATTGATAAAACAAACCCATTGGTGCATTGCATACCCATCTCCATTTTGTAACCATTACATACATTATTCAAATTTAATTTATTTATCTTTAATATGAACTACTGATATTTTCTCACTTAAATTGCTTTTATGATATTACAAGCTTTTCAGGAAACTATTGTTGTTGTTGTATTGCTGTTATCAAATTATATAAAAAAAAAAATTTTTAATAATACTTATAATTAGTTTTTATTTACACAATTACCTAAATAGATACAATGAATGCGTCAGAATGACGAATATTTTATCGGATAAAGACGTCTTTGTTGATAAGTAAAAGTGAACAACATGTTTTGGAGATTTGAAGACTGTATTTCTTTGAAATCAGCTACGCAGCTTAAGAAGCTGCGTAGCAGCATAGCATAGCATAGCATAAATGGGGAAAGTGTGTGTGGGTGATCAACTGGAATTTTGACTGACTCATGACTTATTTGCCTGGAAATTATATGAACCGGGGATTTTTTAAGTTCAACACATAACTACAAACTTGAGCGCATTTAAAAAAATTCAGTAGTCTTTGAAATAAAACTACTTTTTACGGATTTTATCGCGTTATATTGATATTATTTAATTTCCGACGTTTCGGATCCTTTACAGCATCCATGGTGACGGGTGGACTCAACCATAAACGTGTAGTGTCTAATATTCGCGTAAGTGTTAGAAACCAGTATTTCAGTAGTATGCCTATTTAAACTAATACATTGGTATCAATCCCAATCAAATTAGACAGCGGTTAAATTTGGTGCCTGCTTCGGACAAAGTGGTATAAAAACAGTGTCAAATGTAATCGGCATATTTTTATGAACTTTTCGGTGTAATTCAAAAAAGATCGGAACTTATATACAGCTTCTGGGTCTTTCAACGTCATAACCGGAAAAAATGCTCATGCCGTGACTTTGACGACTTGGTTACGAAGTCACGGGTTGACAACCGATACGCTAATACTTTTCCGCAGATCACAAAGGAATACATGAAATATTTACACTGGCAAAGTATACAAACACATACCGTCTAGCCTGTTTATGATAATACAGATAATACTTGAAATAATGCTTTTGTTCGTACTTATCGCGGGTCAATGTATTTTATAATTTTGTTACACATTGCCCAATTTTATTTTGCTATCACTGTTTACCGTTAAGTAAATTGTAAATAGTGTATGTTTGATAGAGTTAATTATAGTTTCTTCCCGGGTTTTGGAAGCGAGCTCGTTTTAGATTAAAAACAGCTATTTTAATAGTAATTTAAGTAACATAATATGCTACTAAAATATTGCAAAATTTCTTAATAATAGATAGTTATGTAATTTCAATTTACAGTCACTTGCTGCATGTTATAAATATATAATAATGAATGACCATACAGAATATCATCATCATCAACCCATTACATTGTCCAACTGCTGGGCACGGGTCTCCTCTCACTACGAGAGGGATTAGGCTATAATACACCACGCTAACCTACTGCGGGTTGGCAGACTTCACACGCCCTCAAGAAAATCTCTCAGGCATGCAGGTTTCCTCATGATGTTTTCCTTCACCGTCTAAGCGCGTGATAATTAATTATTTATACGCAATGTGCAGTGATAGCCTAGTGATATGACCATTGGACTGCCAAGTCAAAGGTCTCGAGTTCGAATCCAAGGCACGCACCTCTGACTTTTCAAACAGATTACAGAATATCATTCTAAAAGAAATCCTGTAAGAACTGTCTTTGTTTGTACCAATATGTTACCCCGATATGAATACTTAACAAATCCCTTGGGAAGTTATACTGGCAAGTGTTAGCAGTCAGTGTTGCCAGTACGCTAGAGATCCTAAATCATAAATTACTACTTGAGTGCATTCAATAGCCTTATATCTATGAAATCAGAAGCAAATCCTTACAAATATATATCACTACTCAAGTTCCTATCCCTCGAAAATGGTTAGTTAGAGAGAGAGACAGCACTAAATCCCTCAATCAAATCACAACACGTGGACTGTGTTGGCAATTCGATCACAACTGACACACATTACCGAGCCGGTTTCAAAAGTATACACAACAAATAAATGAACAAGTAGTACATAATACACTCACTCGGGTCAAGACCAAGGATTTCCCCCCACATTTGGACACTTTAGACATGATACGCGTATGTTAGCTTCGAGTTACTTGTGAAGACTGGACATTATTGAAGTTTGCTCGCGTATGGACCTTGTACGGAAGGGCAATGATTGTTTTCCCGGAAATCGAAGATGTTATTATGGGTAGTCGGGATTAAATTGCGGAACGAAGTTTGCTGATGGTGGATAAAGTATTATCGATATGGAAAATATACCGCTTTAGGGCTAGGGTGGGATAAAACGTACTTAACTTTTGGCTAAGGGGAGGTGGAATTTTACTCTATCTGTCTTATTAGTTATTAGCGGAGGTCCAGGACGTGAGCTACCTTTTTTTTCGTTTGGAAATCTTCATGGATAGCGTGATTTTCTTTTTTTTCTGACAGTTTCGTACTTATATAGGTAGGCAGCTGGCAGTGACTGGATGAGGAAAGCCGAAGATCGGGCTCTGTGGCGTTCACTAGGAGAGGCCTACGTTCAGCAGTGGACGAGTATGGGCTGATGATGATAATAATGATAATGATAGATAACTCCCAAAAAATGTACAGGACGTAAAAGGATGAGACAACGAACAGCGTTGGAAAGATATAAAATTAATTTGGTGCTTTATGTCATCCGAAATTCACTGTTTCGGAATTAAGGCTCAAGAAAGCTGCATGTTTCTTCCCATTTCACTATTTTGTGACCTACGTACTGTCGCATATCGGTCGCAAAAACGGCAGATGCACAGTAGTGTTATACGTAATATCAGATAAACTTATCTGACACTCATATAATAAGGAAACGTCATTGTTTCGACGACAAAGATCGACATTGACTATCAACCTTGCTAATGTTACCAGGAGGAAACAGACATCGTAGGTATAAAGTGGCTGTCCTTTTTTAAAGCATGCAAGAATGTGTTAATTGCGTATGCGCAAAGAGGTGGTTAATTGAAGGGTTGATAGGTGTTTATTCATTGTTTGTCTCGTCAAATTACTCAGTTTCTAGAGGTCTTGGGTTCAATCTCAGGTCGAGCAGTGTTATAATTTTTCCATGACATTAGTACCAGTAGCAGCACGCACGCACGCACGCACGCACGTAAATAACTACAATACATACTATATTGATGTAATATAAATAAATATTGTCAATGTATCAAGGAGAAGACACTAACATCTGTAATACAGTTTTTGACTAGCAGAGGGTGTTAGAGGATCCCATAATGTAACAGTGTGTCAATTATGTAAATAAAGCATATATTAATTAATAGCATTATTTATATTTTATATAAAATAAGACTACTATTTACCATTACGTTCACTTCTAAATAAACAACAATAAAGGTCAAACAGCTTAAAACAATGTCATTGTTTGAACAATTGAATTCATATGCAACTTAATTTATCATTCTATCTTGTTATATTGAGCATCAGTGATGTGCAATCTATTCAGCGTGGAATGCATTCAATTCAAAATAACTTTATTTCATTTTTTTTGTACTAGCTGATCTGAAAGATATTGTCCTGTCTAAGCTTGGAATTTTCAATGCAAACTGGTATAAACAATAAAAGAAAACATGCAAAGTTAAAATACTAACTTGTTAAGTTTTCTGATAATTTCCAATTTTTATTAATTAGCTTTCAGTAAAAACCTTCTTCAAAGTATTAGAATACTTAAAAAAAGGTGAGTTAAATCTGTAATACAATTGATAATCAGTTTTACCTTTTGAAAAACCTAATCAATTCCTCATGTCAATATTTGAAAAGATCTTCTCATGAAAAAATGGGAGAAAGTTCTTTATTTTTCTATGAAGACAAAATATTAATTCAGCAATAAGTAGAATCGGATAGCACTTCATCACAATAATATCAATAATAATATAAGAAATGCAAAAGTTATTGTCATTTTATCTGTATTTTATGTGCAATGTTATCATAATCAGTTCAACTCGTTTGGCATGACAGGCAACAGACAATACCTCCGCTGAACAGATTACAATAAAAACTGTTAAACAGAATTAAATTTGGCAAGGACATCAATTACATCCTGGGGCAGGGCTTATGCTACCTTTAGTCTCAAAAAAAGTAAATAGTTCTTTTGGGACTTGATTGAAACCACAGGCCAACTACATGGTTAAGAGATAAATAAAGCTAAGGTACAAGCTCTAAAATGGTCTGATTATACATATTATTATTGGACTTTATATTATGTATACTGTACTTAGATATCATCCAATGAATAATATTCAAATAATATTCATTATTTTTATCATCATCAGCTGTCATTCATTAGGTTATGGAAATCCATACAATCGCACCTGTCTCACAATGAGGTTGGCAGAGACTAAAGATAAAACTGAGCATCCTTCTATCTTCTAAGTTGCAGTGCCCTGCTGGGTCCATAACATGAAACATGGTTATGTAGTTCAAAAAAAGGTATTGAGTGTACATAGGGCCAAAGTTATCCCCATATAGTTGCTATGAAATTTTAACACTGAAATTATAATTTTTGGTATTTATTTTAGTATTTCACCTGGAGCTCCTGAAAGATGTTTACTTAATGGTTAAATGGGGAAATTAAATTAAACTATAACAAATATTAGTGGCACAACTCATTAATCTAATGACGTGAGCAAATAATATGATCAAGCAGTCATTTAGAAGTGGAATATTACATTATTATAAAGTAAATAGCAGCTAGGCCAAGGTTAACAACAAGGTCTCCAACAAGGTACAGTAAAAACTAAGGTTATATTAAGTTAAACATAAAAACTTACGCGATATTGAGAGAGGAGCTCTTGCAACTACACTTAACACATAAAAAAACACTTTTTCGTACAAATCGTACGTTGCGCTCACGAATAACGGAATCAACTGAAGTCCACTTGATACTCCTATCATTTATGTAGATAATGTTTATCATATCAAAGGTAGCGTTAATACGAAGAATATTCAGCTTGCATTCATGTGACGTCACAATACAAGTACCCAAATTGCAAATACAGAATACAGGCATCCGATAAAGCTGCTAATCGCGGCCTAAATACAAATAACTACGCGGCGCGCTACGTCAGCCCAGGTTTCCTTGCTACGTTTACTAACCACTGCTAATCCAGTGGGTGAAGGTTTATCTTGCACAGTCACAAACAAACAGTCAGCATTCGCTACATAGAAAGTTAGTGACGGGCAAATATTGATGCAATATAAAAACTTACCAAATAACAAGGGTTGACGTTGTATTGTAATGAATGTTTATCCCTCAGTCAAGACTTATTTACGTAAATATATATCACACATTATACTGCTATCACGTAACACAACACGGTATCACACGACTTACTGTAGAATTTTGTAAATGTTTCGTCTAAACAAAACTGTTTTTGACGAATTGACAATTATCGTTTTTAATCGTGACAAAATCAACATGTCTTCCAACAGGTCATCCGGTCATATTTTTATTTGAAATAAGTAAAATTTAATATAAAAATGGGAACAACATTTACCTTAATAAGTTCTGTGTTTTTATTGTTTACACACGATTTACTATTCACAGTAATTTATTTAAAGTCTTAAATACAGCATTGAGAGTGTCTCAATTACTAACTATAGAACGTAAAAGTTCTCTAAATGTCATTCGAAGTTTTAGTTCTTTTGAAACACTACTGAACTACTTGTGGCGGTAGTAGCACACGTAGCATAGCAAGTTATCAACTAATTCGTTCGAAAGTGGTTTGAAATAACTGAGCGCCAAGTTGCTTTCGCAGTGGTAAATAATGTAAAAACGCGGTGTGAAGACTAACAAGGTCATTAATGTTCCGTATTGATGATTAGTTACCTCAATTATTTCCTTATTTAACTATGAAAAACGCAATTCAGTGATTTTAGCTAATCAGCAGTTCAAAAACAATTAGTTATTCACGAATATTTCGAACGAACGAACTGTATAAATCTACTCAACAGACAACAAAATTAGTCTGTGGTTTCGTTTCTGATAGTGATAGACTTGAGTTAACTAATTTTGCCAAAAGGTTTATCAAGTATAATTAACTTATTTTAATGTGACTGCCACCGCGTAGTGAGTAGCTTTATTTCAGCGATTCACTGCGGCTAGCACATGAAGAAAAGTGAACGAACTTGGGACCACTTATCTTTCTTACAAATTCTTCGATCCGCTCGAATGCCAATGTTTCTCAGCAAGATTGCGCTATTGATTTAATGTGTATACAGTTTGTGTTGCTTTAATTCTATCAATTTTAATAATTAACAAAATATTAATTCGGTGCAATTCCTACTACCATGAAGTCAGAATGTGCGACTTTACAATAATACAATCACAATTTAACACTTGAGATTAATTAACTAACACTTAGTCATCATCATCATCTTTCTGCCTTTTTCTCAATTTTATTTGGGTTCAGTGCAGCATGTCCTGCTCTTCAATTTATCCCTGTTATCCTGCGTTCCCACTAACCACAAACTATGTTGTAAACAGCTACCATCACACCCACTCTTTGAGATTTAGATAGAGCAAGATAGCTATTTAAAAAATGTTTTATCGTCAATGGGAACGCGGCGTTAGTCTTCATCTTATCACTCAATCCGATTGCCTAATTGCTGCAGCTGGTAAATTGTACATTTTGGCAGAATCCTCAAATCGCCTTAAAGAACAAAATAATGATTAAAGTAAAGTTACAGTCACCGGTTAAACAGTACTGTAAAATTTCTCCAAATGATTTTAAGCCTTAGACTTCTTGTGATTAAATTCAAAATCGAATGACTTTGAAATTTTGTGGTAACTTGATGACTGTGTTGGCGACCGTACTTAGTTTTTAAAAATAGTCACTCGTTCCACTTTTTTGTTTTACATATATACGTGTAGTCACGTGTATCTATAACACCGGTTTGTTTTTACGAGTGACGATAGTAGTATTTTTAAGCGAAAGTTTATCAGAATTCATTTCACTGACCTAGTTCGTAAAATAATAATTTGTGACAAAATATTGAAATAGTCTGTGCTCATATAAGCTACGAATGGCGCAAATGCCTCTGAAGCCAGGCCAAAAAAAGAATTACAAATACTGAGTTTCCGACTTATTCTGTGGAAAAAAGGTACAGACTAATAAAGTCACTCCTCCAGGCTGTCTTCTCCAGGACTCCAGTATTATATATTAGTCTATGGTCAACAGGTCTGTCTGTCAGTCTGTCTCATAGGGATGTAACACTACGATAAAAAAACGATTTTATTTATTTCAAAAAAGTCCATAATGTAAAAATCGATTTTTAATAAGATAATAATCGATTTTTCCAAAAAAAAACGAATTTTTGATAATTCTATAAAATATAGAGAATAAGGTACAATTTCAATAGTAAATAAATAAATAAAATTATCTTCGAATAATGAATACGGATAAAATTACCTATTCTCCGTATTCGTTATTCCAAGATAATTTTATTTAACAATATTATGTTAGGGTAACGAATACTGAGAATAGGTAAGTTAACAATATTATATTAGAGTAACGAATACGGAATCTCAAAATGACTGACTTATATTTGACTAATACCCGGTAATAGGTATGGTATGCTAATAATGAGCTAGTGAATATATATAATAATAGTATTACCTAAATAATATGATATACAAAATAATATCTAAACACCCCCCCCCCCATCAAATGGACTGGGTAGTACAAAAAAATCGAAAAAGCGGACGCTCAAAATAAGAAAATCTATTAATAAATAATCGTTTTTTTTACAAATAATAATCGCTCATAAAAAAGCGGTTTTTTATGAAATAATAATAGTTTTTTTTAATAATCGATTATTTTTAACATCCCTACTGTCTCATGTCTGTCATAAAGTGAAATGAAACGGTCTTTCTGTTGTTATTGATAAATTTCAATAAATTTTGTATCTAATTGTGAACGTTAATTTTATTTCAAAAGGAACATGAATACTTCCAATTTTGCTTCGCACCCTTTACACGAGAAAGCAGCAGATGCAGCAAAAACATTTGTAAGTAGAATAAAAAATAAAACGAGGTTATGTTTGTTCTTGAATTAGAATCACCACAAACACTATGCAAAGATTGTTGTAACTTATTGTTAAGGCTTCTCTGATATTCACTCACTTGTATCGATTGCGTTAATTAATATATTATCAAACAAAACATTTTCGTGTTTTGGTCTCGTCTTTCGGAACTGTTTAATCTCGTGTACAACTTCTTGAAAATTACACTTAACTTAATGATATAACGATCTTATTACTCATTCAAGTAGTTTAGTAGCTTTGATAGAGCACTGTCGAATAATTTAGAGCTAAAACTATGCTGTGCAATTAAAACTATAAAACTTCTTATTGCCCATCCATTATTACAGATTCTGCCAGATAAATGCTTTCAAAAACACGTCGGGTGTGCTTGGGGCAGAGGAAACCAGTTTACCATATACCCTCGCAGTCAAACTGTTAGCAAAACATCAGCAGATACATCTCAAGACAAACTACTGAACACCCGTCAAGACATACTCCTTTTCACGCCCATCCTCAGGAAACTCGTCAATGAGTCCAATGGAACATTCTTGTCTCTACAAAAAGCTGCAGAAGCAGCCAAGATCTCAGATAACCAAGTGGAGTTCCTCAAGCTGTCCCGCCAGTTCCGTTCAATCATTAGAGTTTGCATTGAAAATCTACAAGAAAGCGCCACTAAAGAGGAAAATGGTGTTGAAAAGAACAATTTATTGTCATACATAACAATTTTCTACTCAATAGAGTGTATCTGGCATTTGTGTGAGATTTTGTATATAGATAACATTCCTGGAGATATAGTGCTGCCTTATTTATTGGAATGGGTGAGGTTCCACTTCCCCTGTCACGAACAGACCGCTGCCCAGCTATTAGAGGCTTGTGAGAGAGGTTCAGAGCAGCATGAGGACTACTGGGACACAGTTGTTGGTATGGTGGTTCAAGGGAGGGTGGATGTCGCTAGAGCATTGCTGAAACTAAATTCAGCTGGAGAAAGCAATGAATTCAAGCTGGTTGACAACTCACTGAGGAGTATGCCAGTGTATAGTGTAAGTTTTCAATTATTCACTCAACTAGATTAAAACTAAGGACTTACCTACCTTAAATTTTTTGTAACTGTCTTATATTGAGCAGTGTGTTTGTGTTTTGGAATCAAATAATGTCTATTCTAAATCTAGAAATTCTGAAATTCCAGTCTCCATTCTGAGAGGCAATTAGTTTATGTCAAGTTCAAGTCCTAATCATCAGAAATTGGTTTAGGGTAAACAATACAGAATCTTTAATGATTGTACCAATTAATTTCCAATCATCATTGATTACAATAGACTTGTTATCCCTGTTCCTATAAAAAATCTGTTTCCAGGTGTATGGAGGGATATCAACAGGAGAGTTCACAATATCTTGGAAGCACTGGCAAGCAGAATGCAGGTCTAAACTTAGCAGTAGAGTGTTGGCATCACAACCTAAGTTGGAGCTTATAATGAGGGTAAGCAACTTATAGTCATCTTAAAGATATGAACTACCTATTGAAAGAAATATTCAGACTCAGGCAGGGTTTGAACCTGTGTCCCTCTGGTTAAGTACACCAGATGCTTTACCCACTAAGCAACCAAGACCACTGCCTGTGATGTCGAATTTCTCTTACGTTTTCTGTTGACAGCATATTATAATCATCATCTTCCTTATTATATTCCATATCCCTATTAATTTATTTGGGGTTGGCACAGCAACAGTAATGATTACTTATTTTAAGAACACAATTATGAATTTGTCAACAGGTCAAGGTGATTTATTACTAACCTTCAACCTTCATTAGTGTGCATGTCATCTTAAAAGTATAAAAAAGTGTACTTAAATGTCAACCAGCATTGCTGCTGAAAATGTGTTAAATAATATACTCCCTTCCAGATAATAATTGGTGACTATTCAGCCTTTGAGTGTATACGCAGCAAGTACTCGTCGTGGTTCGACATCCTGGGCGGCTGGGTGATGTTCACGGCCCCGTGGGCGCGGCGCCACGAGCTGGGCGCGGCCGCGGCAGCTTGTGCAGGCATGTCTGCTTCGCCACGGTCACATCTTGACGATATGGTGCGGGCTTTGATGGAGGGGGATTTGCATCAGGTCAGCATTATATTCAGTATCAGCCAACCAAGATTATACTGCACCCTTTCCTAAAAATAGAAAGAGAAAGATAGAAAATACAAGTTTTCGCCCATCATCATCCTCTTATAGCTATTGGTTTTTATAAACCCATCTACATATATATTTTCTTTAAATAAATTAAATAATAAATATAGGAGGTCAAAGTTAATGTACAAATAGAAGATTAATAATTTATTATTAATTAATTAATTATACATTAGAGTCTATCGATTTTAAGTAGAGTGTAACTTAATCTCGACACAATTTCCATATTTTTAATCTTACATGCTTTTGCAGGTGATCCATGAAATACAACAGATATCTGACAATGGATGGTTTGCGACACATCTCACGGATATACTGTATCACTGTGGCAAACTTACCATCATGGATAGGCACCAGACTAAGTAAGTTTTTGTGTCAGTGCATACTTGGTATATGTTCAGTAAACTTTAATGCAGATACTTGTAAATCACTAAAAACAGACAGTTGATGAAATATCTTGCTTTCGGTTTGATTTGTTTCCAATCCGCATGTCGATATTCATGCGTATTTTTCTCTTGTTTTTTTTTTTCAATTTTGTAGTACTCCTAACTCCTATATTATTTCCATCTTTTCAGTGTAACATCTCGGCTTCGAGACAGCCTTATCTTAGAATATGGATCTCTTTTAATGGAACACAAGTCTCTCTGGTCTGCTGGACTCTCCTACCTGGCCTCGTGTCCGCCAGAGGGACTGAGAAGAGCTGAGTTGTTCTTAGAGAGGATGCCAGTGAAGACCGAAGCCAAAGCCATGAGGATCATTGCTGAGGCAAAGAAATATGGGCTTTTAGGTGTTGGTAAGTGTGATTTTGGAACATTATTAATTAATTAATGTTGTTGCCTTACTATTGAATATTATCTTAATATATAAATGACACTTGGTTTCCGCCTACGGCTTCGCCCGCGTGGTTTCTCGGCTTTTATGCATTGAAAAGGAATCATTTTACCCGTTTTTGCAACATTTTTCATTTATGCTCCGCTCCTATTGGTCTTAGCGTGATGTTATATAGCCTATGGCCTTCCTCGATAAATGGTATATCTAAGACTGAAAGAATTTTTCAAATCGGACCAGTAGTTCCGGAGATTAGCGAGTTCAAGCAAACAAACAAACTTCAGCTTTATAATATTAATAAAGTAAGCTTTTTTATTAATGAAGTCAGCAGTTTGTGAACATACACTTGACAAGGCCCAGCACTACATCAGATTTGATAAACCACAAGTCCTTGCAAAAGAAAACCAATTCCTACCTAGGATGATTCGCGAGGCTATTGAAATTAAAAAACATCCAAATTTCAATAGAGAAGATGGCTGGGTCTTACCATCTGCTTGGAACCCCATCATAGATTCCATTAAATCCAAGCACAAGACTGCGAGACCTAAGGATATGGTGAGCTCATTCTGCGTGACCGGCATAAATAATAAACAACAAAATGTAGGGTAGCTGTTGATAATTTTGACATTAGGACGACC